>NDGN011262893.1:0-15795 GCA_002564285.1 Tympanoctomys barrerae | reverse complement strand
AACTCAGGCCCTTGTACTTGCCAGGGAAGCACTTATTCCACTGAGCCATCTCCCTGGCCCCTGATGATATGTTCTATGTACCCACGTGCCCAGCCAAGAATGTCAGATTACCTCAAATGGATGAGTCTATTGGGAAACAAAGCCACAAAAGATGGTTTTGTTAATCAGTCAGTCTCCAGCCTTCCTTGGAGAGAAGGCTGTCAGAGCTGCGGTGATGGCAGTGAGGAGTCTCCATTTTTTAAGCAGGATGGATCTGTTAATAAGAAGTCTCCGTCACTTCAAATGAACCTCATTGTGACTGAATGGATCTGAAAACATAAAATGGATGTTCAATGAGAGTCTAACTTGTTCTCCAAAAAGCAGTAGAATCATCATCAAAACCTTCCCTTTTCTAAATGTTCTCAGTAACACATGAATGAGAAAGTTCTATCCTCCTTCGCAGAGAACGCTGGGAATAGTACCTCACCCACAGGAGGGTCAAAAATAACAAAACAAGTCACCAGATGTAACATGAGATAGTGGTTGGGCTGTAGTGGAGAACAGTGGGAGGAAAGAGGATTGGGACAGGGGCTACCTACTTATACCCAAGCTCTCCCCAAGTGTCAAGCTCCAGGTCTTCTAGGCTTGGCTTCCTTCCTTCCCTGTTCAGAGATGGAGCTACTGTGCATAGCTGGCAGGGTTCACCTCAGGGCCAAGTCATTGGACAGCTGTAGGCTTTGTTGATGCTCCAGGGAGCCACAGGGAAGGAGGTGCAGGTGCTTCCCCTCTAGACTCCGGGGGGCACTGTGGTGCTCAGAAGGTGAGGGCAATGGCAGGGAGGCAGGGAGGTTCTTAGTTAATTACCAATTACCAAGCCCTTTGCAAACACAAAGGCTCCACCTGAATGATAAATGTTATTACTCCAGCTCCATTTTGCCAGCTGCAATGCTTCTACTTGCAAATTTAGAGAATTCTCCAAGGGAGCTGCAGATTGCTTATCCCACAAAACTCCCACCGTAGCTTGCATCCTGACTGGCTAAGGGCAGCAGGAGAAAATCCTTCCTGGCAAACTTTCCCAAACACAAGTTGCATAACATCCATACAAATAATAGGAAAAGGAAACTTTTAAGAACTTGTCATATATGCTTTTTATCTCAACACTGTTACTCTTACTTGAGAGCATTTTAACGATTGTAAAGTATGCGCACATTTGGCGTCTCACTGGGCCCTACTAAGCTCCTTATCAGATGAGAATATAGCAACTCCGAGTGCAAAGGTCTGCACAGGGTGGCAGCAGGAGGAAGAAAGTCAAGCTTCTGCCCCAAAGTCTGCCCGTGTGTATGTGTTGTGTGTGTATGTGTGAATGTGTATGTGTGCATGCAAGCACGCATAAACATTTGTGCATACTTACATGCATGGCTAATATTAGCATTAGTGTCTAAAGTGAAGCCCATGACTTTACATTAGAATACAGCATTCTCTGGTTTAACTCATTGTTATGCAAGAAACACTGAAATACTGTAGGGAATTTACAAAATATATGGAACAAGACAAAGATAAAATCCATCCCATACACTCACAGCCCAGATATCTCATATTTAAAACAAGAAAACATGTTAATTTGAATCACTTTCTACCCGTATTTTTCTGCCCAGTCCCACATTTGCATCAAGAGGAGAAGCAAAAGGAGCAAAAGCCCAGGATACAGGGGGAAAAGGAACACAGAGAGCCTGGGCACAAATGATTATGCCTCTAGGTTTTTGCTCTGTATCCTGAGGAAAGGATTTTAATCTACTTGGTCTTAGATTTTTCATCTGTAAAATGGAATATAATTATATCTGCCAGTGGAACTGACAAGAGACCTTCACCACTTGAGATTTACAAAGTACTTAGAAATTTGCCTGTGACTATAACAAATAGTCTCTAGGTAGAACACATCTATTAAAGAAAAGAGTTACCCAACCTCAACGTAAGAGTCCAAATTTACATTTCAAATGATTTCTCACAAAAAATATCCAAAGATGTATCAGATATTCAACTGATGTAGCTTACATCCAACCAGAAGCTTTGCCTTAGGTGTCCCCTGGAATGAAGCAGCACAATTGAAGGGACACATCATGGGCCAGTATCTGGCTGTAGCTCTGCTACGTATTAGCTATGTGACCATATACAAATCGCTTAACCTCTCCGTATTATAAATCTGTAGAATTAAGTAATGCCCGCCTAAGAAGAAAATGTAGGTGATATTCTATAAATTGTGAAATCCTTAGTCATTAAGGATTATTTATCTTATTGCTGTTATTACAAAAGTAATGACCAAAATCTACCCCACTGAGATAATAATATTTATCAGGCTCAGTTTGGATGTAATACCAAGGGTGCTACAACAGCTCTAAATTGACCAAGTGAATCCATTCCAGATCTTCCAGCTAACTGCTTCATTTATTAGCAGTATTTACATTATTTTTATTTATTAGCATCATTTCTTGCCATTCAAGGAGAGCATTACTGTGGTTCTGAATGCATAAACTAGGGCTCCTGTTCTCAAGCCTCTCAGGCCTATATTACTCATAAAACAGGGCATTTTTTTCCTAGGAACTTCAGCCAATGTGAACACCCTATTATAATTTGCTCCTAAATGCTTCCTCCAAAAGCTGCTCCCTGGCTACACAAATACTGAGATGGGACAGTACTGCAATCTATATTACGTTCTCCCATGAAAGTGGAGTGGCATGAAAGCTAAAGAGAGAATGAGATGAACAGAATAGAAAAAAGGTCATTCAGGTTATGGCAAAGCTCTTAAGTATTTGTTCAGTACCAGGATGTACATGACATTTTGATAGACACAGACAGAAATAATTCTCATTTTCAAGCCCATATTTTGCAACACTGTCCTCCCTTACTCATTGGGCCATCACAGTATTACTGAGTTTCTTCCAGAAAGGAGTAAACTACTGTGGTTATGTACTATTTAATTGAGAAACTTAAAAGTTCAGTTAAGATCTCTGGGAAAAGATTGTCACTAACACTGTCAACAGCCTATTCTGAACAGTAGGGCTTAATCCTTGAGAAAGCAATCATTTCAGTGTACTCCCCAGATTCAATTCCCTGTCTGAAATTGGCTTAGCTGAAGCCTTTCCTCACCGCAATTGGTAAGAGCTCTTTGATGAAGGGAGATTGGAAAAGACTGGCTTAAACAAATAATCCTTATTGGACATAGGAATTCTCAGAGTTTTCAAGACATGGGGCAAATTCCTAGGAGAAGACTGGTTAATAATTCTGCATAGTCTCTCAAAACTTCATGTTAAGAGGAGACATGATATATGAATGTAGAAAAATTATGTAGTGCTTCTCTTTGGAACAAATCTTGACTGTTCCAATCCAAAAATCTTTCATTGGGAGCAATACAGACTTAGCTCCAATGATGAATACAATTTTCTGAGTATTTTCCCTACCCCAGATCTTCTGTGAGGTTGCAAGAACATCACTGTTACTGACCATTATCCCACATACTTTTCTGATATAAAAGTAAGACAGAGGAACTGTTATTTAAAGTATTTGTTTTAAAACAAGGAATTGGAAAATAACTGAGAGGGAGGATAAATAGTATCCTTCTAAAGGGACCTGGAAAGTGTCTCTACAGAATGAAGGGAAATCTAAAATTTATGGACTTTTTAGCGACATATTTGACGATCAGAGCTTCTGATTTTTAGGATCGTTTCCCAGTACTGCGTTTGGTGGAGCTCTGGGCTCCAGGGCTGGGGGCTGGTCAGGGCACTGTGAAGAGCCTTCCCAACAGACCGTGATAAGCGAAGCCTCTCAGCTGAGGCTTTCCTGTAAGTATGCAAGAACAGCCAAATCCCACCCATAAATTAATTTGCAGAGATGGGAATGAAGACAGAGGTGATGCGCTCTCAAGGGTTACACTGTCCATCACCGGCCACTAGCACTGAGCTGTCACCTCTAAGACATCAAAGAGATTCTTCAGCTGAATGACAGCCACATCCTCTTTGCCAAAGCCAGTAGTTACGCAGTGAGTGATGCGTGGCCTTTATGAGGGCTGTGAATGGCGAGATCTGGTATTGCATTCATCTCCCACATATGAATGAGTCATCTAAGTGTTGGGCCAAGAATGAAAACGGTGGGGGAGTACTTTATAAACTTCACCACACCCACCCAGTTTCTGGAATCCTATTAACAACCCTCCAAGAAATTGCTTTCTCTCCTGCTTGGCATTTCTGAGATCAAAGTATGCAAATGAGCACCCACACAGCTAATGGCATATAATTATATCTTACATAATATTATATTTTATTGTATCACCTATTTTACACAATCATAATAATTGCATAATCATTACTATGGTGTGCAGTCAATGTGGCATAGTAGCAAAGAGCTGGGGCTCTCAAATCTGACCCTTGGGTTCGAACCCAGATCTGTCTCCTCTGTAACTCTTTCTGAAATGCCCAGTCTCAAAATCAATCAGTGTTTTCTTTTTTAAATGTACTTAATTGAGATAAAAATAGCCTCTCATAAGGTTGTTTTGTGGGTTCAATGACACAGTTCAGGTAGAGTACTGAATTCTAAATTCAACAACATCTCTGATAATTATCATTAGGCTGTGAGTTAATAATTCTGAGGAAAACATGGTTTGTATAATTTCAGAAAATTTGGAGAGCGGAAAAACTGCAGGGAAATTCCACTAATACTAATCTGCTGGTTAATGTTTAAGCTTCCACCTTTAAATCACCATCAAATTTAACTTCAGGTCCTCACATCCCTTAACATGCAAATACTCCAGGGAAAAAGAAAGTTAGCTGCTTCTTGTTGCCACAGAATAGTAGGTTTCACTGAGGTACAAAGAATTGCTAAGTGGGGTGGGGAGAGGGCATGGGCTCTTTGCTTACTCAAGGAAAGACAATGACAATAACCAAAGCAAGTGACCTCATGATAACTATAATAAAAATATGCCAGGAAAATCCACTATACGGTCATCACCTCTTCGAACCATTAATGATCATTTTAATGACCACATCAAATAGCACAAATGCTGGAGAGTTAAGGCCAAAACCAAACATGTATCAGACTCCAAAAAATAAATTAAGTGGCTGTCAGTCTAGGATATATTGATGGGCTCAGCAGCACTGGCTGTAAATCTTTAGTTTGGGATTTTGAGAAAGTAAAATTTGATGAGCATTTTCAGTTTATGCATAGTCATTCATTTCCATGGAGATAAGGTTATTTAATAAATCTGTGTTCACTTGCAGGAGAGCACTTGCCAGCCCTTGAGTGAGAAGCAGGCATTAGAGTACTCATTTGGGCCCTGCTCTGTCCCACAGGATGGCATGACCATGCAACATACTTCTCAGGATCCCAGTTACCCCAATACAAAACAGTGAATTGAGTCACATCACCTCTGGAACATTGTCTTACATTTTAGATTATATCCAAACTAAGTGATCAATTCTACAAACCATGTGAGATTATGGGGTCCTTGGGAAAAAGCTTAACAGTTAAAGCCATCCTTGAGTACCTATCAAATCCCAACCCACCTCTTCTATCCAACTTAATGCTTCTTACAAGTTGAGTGAATGTCCTTTCATTTTTCTATCTTATAGACTCAGAAATGTACCATTTCAGTACATAAGGCTCTAGTAGTCCTTTAACTGCAAGATGCCACTTCCTAGCAGAAATGCCCTCAGTTCATCTGACCATTCTGCTAGTGGGCATTCCTGGGATCTTCTATGCTGTGCTTTATCAGCAGTGCTGCAATAATGTGTGTGTTTGTGTGTGGGCGCTTCTGTAGGTCAGATACTGTCTATCACTGGGGTACAGGGAAATATAATTTAGCACACAAACCAGAACACTTAAGTTATGGTTTAGGTCAAAATCTCACTCAGAGGTTGGGAACTGGTCAGACAGGGTGGGTCACTGGGGAGCCGGGCCCCTAAGAGGTAGGGTGGCAGGATATGCTCTTATCCCCTCTTCCTCCTTTCTCCCTCTGCTTCTGGATCATTGTGAAGTGAGCAGTTTCCCCCACTGTATCATGCTGCCCTGCCATTTCTGCTTCAGAGCCAGCTGACAATGGACTGACCACACTGAGACTGTAAGCCAAAATAAACCTCTCCTGTTTTAAATGTAGTTGTCAGGGATGTTGTCCTAGCAACAGGAAAGCTGACTAACACAATATATGAGGGATACTAATAATTATACTAGTACAACAGATAGTTCCTGGGACCCCTTAGGTAAAGCAGAATGCAGAGTCTCCCTAAATAGGAGTATGTATTATTTTTTTGTTTTTGTTTTTGTTTTTTGTGGAACCGGGGATTGAACTCAAACCCTTGCGCTTGCCAGGCAAACGCTTATTCCACTGAGCCATGTCCCCGGCCCCCTGTATTGTTTTTGAATTAAAAAAAATAATAGATACAAATGTCCAAAGAAAATTCTGGGATATATTTAAGCCTTCAAATGCTACTAGCTAATATTTAATTTTTCCCATGAAAAATTAAGAGTAGAAATATCAGAAGTTTATATTTTAATCCTCAGACAGCAGCCAAATATCTTTTTCTTGCTAAAAGGCAGATTTCTTTCATATGGAGCACACACTGGTTCAGAATTCCTTTCAGCCCTAGTTTTGATGGGTTGTAAGCCCTTTTCCTTTGAAATGTGCTGCTTTTTTACTTGATGCCTCTTTTCAGCTTCCAGAATGAGATACTGGTAGAAGGGAAAGAATGGTTTCTTAGCACAATAACTCTTCTTTAATTATCAGTCTTATCTCTCAACTGCAAGGTCATCATTCTCCACATGGAGAGGCTGAGAAAAGCCTCTTTATGAGTTCGGCATGACAGCCTTTGTCATCTTCAATTACTTTCCCTACGGACCCTGCCTGTGGACACGTTTTTCCCTGTCTCTTCTCTTTTATGTATACCTGGTTCCTTTATGACTTTCTAATGTTTTACAATCCCCAAAAGTCTGAACCACTAGTTGAGTATTCTTTAACAATCAATTCCATTCAATTTTTATTTGATCTGAAATTGGAATTTTGAAATCCAAGAGTAGCAGCAGACCCTTGGATCAGCAAAAATTTTTATTTGTAGACAGGAAAGGGATCATCTGATATTTGTCTTATCAACAGTACCAATTTGCTTTGGTGGTAACAGGAATTAACAGTAGAGCTCAAAATTAACCCAAAGCAAACTTGAGAATCCTTACTTTGACTACAAGAATGTAACTAATCAATGAGGACTGTTGTTGTCAAGATTCAAAACAAACAGAATCAATTTATTCACTACTATTTCTTGAGCCAGAGAGTGTCTCAGAGATTGTGGGAGCTGCACAGTTGTATAAGCACACACCAACTTACCAACATCGTAAAGTCACTGGTTAGCTCAATTAAAAACGAGGTTGAATGAAGTACCAGGAATACTTAGCTAAATCAGTTACCATGAATATTTCTTCACTAAGATGGTGCAGTCTTTTGTCCAGGAAATAGGGTGAGCAGATGGTATGATTAGGTCAACATCACTGGTTTTCAGAGTGGGTGATGAGAAAGTAATACATGTGCCCTAACCTCAAAGGGATCTGGTATGTCTGCATGAATCAATTCAGATTTGGATTTAGAAGAGTAAATAATGAAGGTTACTTGCATCTCTTTGCAGCACAGTGGTCAGTTCAAGACTTGCCTTTTTTCCAGAGCTGAGCTCCATTATTGCTAGTGGTGTGACCCTGGCATGTTAGTAACACTTCTACAAAAATAGAGATAATTACAACATAGTGCAGATTGTGCACATGTATCTTGAACATTTTGAAGACCAAATGATCTGCTATGGGACTGGTGCCTAGCACATAAAATAGAATATGGACTGTTGTTTTGAAAAAGCAATATCCCACATCTTTAATAACTTATTTAACAACTCCGAATATGCTATGGCTATGCACCATGTACCAGGTGCTATTCTAAAAAATATAAAATGTATTTTATAATAATGCATTTGGTCTATAGTAAGTTCTCAAGTTATGAATGAGTTGTTTTGGGAGAATAGAACTAAGTCCAACAAACTGAATCTTATACAGCACACTAGTGAAAGTTTATAACTCAAAAGTTCATCAATCAGGCTTTTACTGTACTAATATCCTACAGGGGAGAAATATTCCATTTTACAGATGAGAGTACTGAGGCACAGGGAATTCATTCAATAGCTGGCTTAGTAGCGGAACCATGGCTCAAATCAAAAATCTAGAATCCATGCCCCTAACTACTCCACTAGGCTGATCTCACCCTCTAAGTCCTCTGTTCCCATAGTAAGTTGCTTGAATCTTAGTACAGAGACAGTCAGAAGAACTGGGAACACAATGTAACCAAAGAGGCAATGACATAAAGGTCCCTTTCAAAGGCTGGTTCTTTAGACCTCAGTGTGTATAAACATCAACATATCTCTGTGTGACAAGCACAGTGAGCATTATTTTGTTTCACAGGTAGGAGGCAAGTTACTTGTTTACAGGAGGTTCTTTGTGAATCCCACACTCTCAGAGGACCGAACTTTCAGAATTTAAAAGAGCTTACACTTCAGCCTGGTAGAGTAAGACGGGAAAGTCAAGAAGACCCCAAATCTACCTTGGATTCTCATTTGCTGTGTGGGCAATCCTCTGCCCTGCTCTGTGTCCTGCTTTTCCACACTTGAGCACAAGTATGAGAAAGTGAAAAATGAAGAATCAGAGAACCCTTTCAATATTGCTGGTCTAGTGTGACCGGCACAATCATACAGAATTCAGCATACAATTTTTTAAGAAATATGATTTAGTCTAGTAGTTTTCTAAACAAAATTGTCTTCTTTAGTCAGATTTCCCTATATATCACCAGACTTTTTATCGTATTTCTTTACTACCTTATTTGGGGGATGTCATCTAGTCCCACATATAGACTGTTCCGTAAAACACTTGCCTGTTAGCTCTTCATGATTTAATATAACAAATAAATATGATGATAATTCCCTTTAAGTGTTGATGATAGATCTAGGAAATGAACTCTAGGAAGGAAATATTTTGCTCAACCCTTGACTCCATTTGTGGATGAAAGATTCCCGTCATTCCCTCAAGTAATTTTGCAATATATTCTGGAAAATTTAGAAATGAACCAAAGTCATTAAAAGCCACTAAAACATTTGAGTGATTGACTATATTGGCCTCCTTGGAGAGGTGGAATACTCTAGTTTGATCTCAATTTCTCATTTGTACAATGGGTCTAGTGGCTTAAATTAAATCTCATAGACAACACATGGGAGATCTACAGTTGTTACTAACTGTATTGTTGGTGTTTCTGCTGCTGGGTTTGAATAAAGATACTCAAAGGACCAAAAATTAACTTATGAACCATAATAATTAGTATTAACTCCCCTTACTGTTATATATTCTCAAAGTTCTATTTATTTATTTGAATTCTGTCAGAGATAATTTTTAATAGTGTAGGTCTGTTGGTTTTTAACTTGTACTAAATCCCTTGAAAATGGAATGCTGAAGGCCCTTAACATCAAGGCCTAGAATGAATAACAAATGGACAGGGAGGAAAACCAGGTGCTGAATAGGCTCTGAGCTTTGTTTATGAAGATCCAACCTTCTCTGTGGCCATGGGGGTTCTCTGTGCCTGGCTTCTGTGTTTGGTACAGATGTTGCCAGTGAAGAGGGGACACAGTAGCACCTAGGGAAGCCAGACACCAATTGTCATGACATAGTGTAAAGGGACCTTTTAGATCATTTAATCCCTCAGTCTCATTAATTTTACAGGAATCAGTGTGTTATGAAAATGATTTGGCTGGGTGGGTATAGAAGGCATGGTTGAGACACAGGTAGCTAGTTGCAAAGCCTCATATCCGCCTCATCTGCAAAGTACAGAACTGCTCCAGTGACATGGGTTGGCTCTTTATAGGGAAGTGGGCCATGTCATCTCTGAGATGCCAATAAAACAAATTCTTTTTCTATGTGGAATCTCTTGACTTTAAAATGTTGACCGTTAAATTCACTAGTAATATATGGAATGGGCCAAACAAAATATAACCAGTTATCAGTTTTCAAATTCTGATGGAGCTTTAGTTTTCTGAATCGAGTTCAGTGTTTCCCAATGATCCTTCTTCCCCAATAGTTGGCCTGGTTCTTGGATATAACTCACGAGCAATTCCTGCCTCACAGCAAATGCTCCACATTGTTTTCTTCTCTGAATAAACAAATCAATGAGATTCATCTACGGAAGGTGTAGACAGAAAAACCACTATTATGTGTTATAAAAGCGTCAGAAAGATCAGGGTAAGGCAGTTGATCTTTACTTGATCCTGAGGTACAGAATACAGGGAAGCATCAAGTACAAATGAAGAAATCATGAGGGCTAGGAGGACATGAGTAAGAGGGCAAAGGTATGCTAGCGCCAAGGTTTGTTCTGAAGGGTTATCTTCATGGTGCAAAATATTCACACCTTGGAGCAAGGCCATGGAAACCCCACAGTGTAGACAATTCACTTCACAGGACCCACTCTGAAGCCCCAGTGTACATCTGCCACCAACCTGCTGTACGACATGAGTCAAGACACTTGAGTGTCCTCGCTTCATCCCCTCATCTGTAAAGATGGTCATGATCCCACCTACTTTATCAGCTTGGCAGCCAGAATTTGAGGATTATGAGATAATGTTCTCAAAGCCTCTTGCTCAGTACACAAAAAGTTCTTAAATGGGATCAACCCTGTGTTTGTTATTATAATACCTAAGTGTCTAATCCCTCATTGATAAAAATGAGAGGGTTATACCAGTGAGATCATTTAAAAAACCTAATTGGCTAGAAAATGTCCAGGCAGAGGCCATGATAAGATTACGCTATTCCCTAGTGAAGAAAATACCCAAGTACAAAATTCTGTGCATAAGCTAAGCAACCCCAGAAAGCTAAAACATAAAAACTACCACAACTATCATAGGGAATTTCAGTATGTCTATTTTGTATTTATGTTTTCATTTCATTTTTAGGTTTCTTTTTACATCAGACATCCAAGTACCATCTTCTAAAGAGCCAAAGAAGCTCACTGAAAAATAGATCCAAAGAGCACTCTACTGTCAGCAAGTTTCCTTGGCAATAAGGTTTTCTATTCCCAGGGTGTAGCTGGGGAAAGAGGAGGGAAAGAAAATTGTAAACAGGTTCTGTAGTCTCCCTACAGTCCTAGCCGTACATCCAGCTGATAAATAAGACTCAACCAGAGTGGAATTTTAACCAAACAACTTTGTATACAAAAAGAAAGGTTATCTCTCCTCTTGGGATGGGCAGAGCTGAACAGCTTCCATCAGGAGCTGCAGAGCTCTATAAACCTCAGCAGCACATTCCAACTCTCCTACAGCACTAATGAAATTGTAAAAGTAGAGCTGTCCTTTAAATATTTGTGACTGAAGTTATGACATGCTTGAAGTGATAGGGAACTTGAGACAACATTTTAATAGTTACGAATGCAGTTAGAGGAAAGTCTTGACATCTGATGAGAGTGGAGAAGGCACTACAATTGAAGAACAATTTACTACCAAGAAATCAATTTGAAAATTCTATACAAGATTATCACCCATTAAATTGTCTTTCTTCAAAACTGTGGGCCCTAAAATGATGCTTCTGGACAAAAAATTTTACAAACAATAAATGCTAATTAACTAATCTATTCAAACAGGTTGATTGAAAGAGCAAAAAAGTACCTCTTAGAAAAAGCTCAATATTCTTATCATATTGCTGCTGATTCTACTACTACTTTGGTCTTCTTTCTTTACTAAAAACTGACAAAGCACTGGACTGTGAACCAGACCCCCTAAGATTTCTTCCACTTCATACATCATGAGAACAATGCAGTATAAGTAAATGGAAACACACACACACACACGTGCATATATATACATCAAGTGAGACATCTTAAGAAATCTGGTTATGATATATGTTTAAGTGGGATAGGCATTGATTGCAGTAGTTATTAAAGTAGAAGAGAATGTTGGTGACTCAATAAGACTATGGAATCACATACATTTACACATAGACATACACGCATACTCATGCACACACTAAGAGATGAATTTTTGTGTTGGCAAAGACTATTTATGACCCACTGCAAGTAGACTAACAATACTGAAGGCCGGCAGATAGCAAGTAAGTATACAGAAATAAAAGCCAGCGTTCATTCAAGAAAGCCAAATCTAATCAAAATAAATAATGACTTGGGCTATAACGGAAGAAAAAAAACAAAGGGTATTAGAACAGCAAAAAAAGATAATCGGGGGCCAGGGAGATGGCTCAGTGTAATAAGCACTTCCTTAGCAAGCGCAAGGGCCTGAGTTCAATTCCTGATTCCACCAAAAAAAAGATAATCACTTTTCTTTTCTCATGCAGTTTTTCTGTACATTCCTGTTTCCCTCCCTCCCTCCCTCCCTTTCTTCCTTCCTTCCCTTCCCCTCCCCCCTTGCCTGTCTGCCTACTTACCTTCTGGCCTTTCTGTTTGCCTGCCTGTCTCCCTCCCTCCCTCCCTCCCTTCCTTCCTTCCTCCAGCCCTCTTTGTGAGACAGCATCTGACTATGTCAGTAAACTGCCCAGGCTAGAGGAGGTCTTGTGATTCTCCTGTTTCCAAGAATGTTAGGATTGCAGATATTGGCTACCACCTGGCTTAGATAACATTTTCTAAAACAAGTCAAGATCTTTGGTTGCCCTCCAACCTGACAAGGCTTACTTGCCTCTGTCTTCTGTTCTCAGGGATCTTAAGTGATAACATTGTTCTAGAAAAAAACTATTTCAATTTAGGAAAAAATCATGGAAATAAAAAAAGAAAGACAATCCATAGTGTTTTAGTGGCCCTTTCAACAGTGATGATGGTGGGCCAGTTACGTTCTCTAGGAGCTGATTAGAAAATACTTCCTTCCCTTTCTTTTCTTTCATGGTTCCATTGATAGAGCTAGTGAACTAGTGTACCACTTGCCTTGTGTTGGTTTTATACAACCTTACAAAAGATTTGATGTCAACTTTTGCCATTTGGGCAGAACCAAGTTGTAAGAATCTTTAATATTGTGCCCTTTAACATGAAAACAGACAGAGGAGAATCAAATATGAGCATCAATTTAACATCATGTGAAATTCAGCCTGAAGGGCGTTATGTCCCCATAAAGCATAATTACTCCTAAAGTTTTATCTCAAATTATCTCAGAGGTACTCTCACCAGCCGGTAATAAACAGACTTGGAAAAATGTCAGTGGCCACATTAAACATGCCCAGGCTGAACACGGCGATTTATGTACAAATAAATGCAATAGGAAGAGTTCCTCCTGGTTCTGACGATCCTGCTGGCTCTGATGCTTTGCGTGTACCACGACACGGAAAGGGAAGTACAGAGAGTGTTTCCTGAGAAACAGCAGTTTCTACACGCTCAGGATGGGTGTCATCCGCAGCACGGCCTTAAAAAGAACCTGACAAAAGCTCTTCGTTTCACAACCATCTTTTTTTGAATCTTCTGTTTCAAAGCATAGCACATACCTGACCTGCTAAATAAATTAACAGCCTGTGAGCCATTTTGTCAGTTAAAAAATAAAGTGAAATGAAAACATTGACGAAAGAACAAATCCAGAAAAGAAATGAAGTCACTGAGACTTAGCAGCAGGAACGACAGCAGTGTACTAGTTAGCTGGTGAGCATCAAGAAATGCACAAATAGTTTTCTGGGTGTCCTGGAGCAAAGGGAGGATTTTGCTTAGCATTTTTAACTCTCATCTGTGATTCACAACCAAATATAGGGAAGGCTCAGAGATTGCGCCATGTGGGGATTGTTTCCAGAAGGCATGTGGTTCACCAGGCTTGGGTAGTTGCCACCCAGGGAGCTCTAGAGAAAGACGGATCACTTCACCATAAGCAACAGATACTGGCTACTTCTCTGCAGAGCTACGACCTAAAATGTTTTCAGTAATTTCACCAAATTCCGCCAGGTGCCCGGGGGAATTGTCTGCTTACTTCAGTCTTGTACCTAATGGGGTAATGGGTCGTTCTGGGGACTTCATTGCTGTCCCCTCCCGGCTCACCTGTGAGCATCAACACGGCCCACTGCTGTCACTCAAGGCTAAATACACAGCATATGAACCCCAAAGGAGCAAACTGGGTGTGGGTGGAGTGGTGATAAAAATAGGTCAGTGATGCTTCACGAATCAGGCCCAAGGAAAGGTAGCACCTTCTCCAAACGCAGGCAGCATAATCAATCTGCTGGGCTTTTTTAAAAAGTTGAAAGAGTAAGCAATAAATCAACAGTGAGAGGGTAGGTTCTCTGCCACCGAACTGTCTTAAGGTGCCATTTTAAATGTCTTTGTAGTGACCTTGCCTACTCATAATTTCAAGCCTCAAAATAAGCTTTCCTCATATATTTCATGTGGCAGCTTGCTTCGAAAACATCCTGTTTCTCAGACAGTGATGTCTAACAATTTAGTGCTTATCTAGTGACTGTCCTCTGTCTTGTAAGTGAACAGGTCAAGGGTTTTAGTTATCTAGCACTCCAATAGCCGTCTTGGCGAGGACAGTATGTCGGAAGAGTACAGTCTTAGTTAACATCAGGCCACATACATGGAAACAAGCTCAATTTTGGTACCATTAAGAAGTATTAAGTGACACCAGGACTACTTCATAGCAAACCTGTTCCAAGTGCCAAGAGAGAGGCGTCCTGATGGCTTGCAGTGTCGCTGGAAAACAATGCTAGTGTAGCAGTTGAGTGGCACATTATGGCTTAAGGTGAATGAGTGTCACCTGTGTGACTGACCCAAGGAAAGGACACGGGGATATCCACGAAAAGCAGGGGTATATGTGTTAGAAGACACCACTGTTGCTTCTCTACACAGATCATTCTACAAGTTCCAAACCTGAGCCATCAATCAGCTTCACAGAAGACGTCTTGGAGTGTACTTGATTCAAAGTGACACTGACTGCTAAGTACAACTAAAGTTCTTACTTTTATGGAGCACACGTGGTTCAGAGTAAAGAGGGCACAGAGCCCTTGAGAGCAGAAGTGAATCTGATTCCTTGCTTTGCCTCTTAGACGATGCATATGTTGGTGAAGTAACTAATCTCAGTTTCTCTATCCATAAAACAAATGGTACCCACTCTGCAAGGCTGTCATAAGAATTAGTAGGAAGAAAACAGCCTCTGTTTGACACCTGAGAGTGAGTCCATAACAGACATTTAAATGCCTCCTGTAAAAGGTCAAAAGTTAGAGGATTGTTGTTGTTTGCCATTATAAATTGAGTAGCACTTTTCCGAAGTACTGTATACCCCACTTGTTTATTTCCTTAATTTAATCACTATGACCCAGTGTTATCTAATAGAGGGAAATGTTCTCCACTGACCACGAGGGCAGCCATTAGCAACATCTGGCTCTTAGCACTTGGAAGGTGGCTAGAGGGACTCAGGAACTAAATCTTTAATTGTATTGAATTTTAATCAATTTGATTTTAAATAGCATCATGCAGTAGATGGGTACTGTATGGGACAGCATGACAAGCTGAGCCCTGATGAAGAACAGGGGATCTGGGTATACATACATAGCAGAGGGGAGGAGACAATCCGCAGGCTCTTCCACTGCCACAGGGGGCTCTCAGGGCAGGCGGGGGGCTTCACATCTACTCTAAGTGCTGCACTTAGGACAGAAAAGCACCAGACAGCAGCTCTCTCTGCCATGCCAAGTTTCCAAATGTTTCTTTTCTTTTCTTTTTTTCTTTTTTCTTTTTTAGCAGAACCGGGGATTGAACTCAGGCCCTTGCGCTTGCCAGGAAAGCGCTTATTCTACTGAGCC
>NDGN011262804.1:0-22558 GCA_002564285.1 Tympanoctomys barrerae | reverse complement strand
TAAAAAAAAAAAAAGAAAGAAAAGAAAGAAAGAAAAAGAAAAAGAAAAACCCATGCTAGCATGTGACTGTACTCACAGTCCCAAAGAGTCAGGGCAGGGCATAGGGAGAGGAGATCAGCAGCCTCTTGCTGTGGTATCTGATCTTTTTCTGCCTCAAATTCAAAGTGCTCCATGGGCTCATTCACTTGGTCACCTATTCATTCATTTAGTCACCTATTCATTCATTTATTGATTCACTCATCAGACACTGACTAATGCCTTTCTGAGTCTGGTCCTCTAGTGGACACCAGGGCAGGAGATGAACCAAGTAGTATCAGTTACAGAGGGCCTAGAGAGCTGTTCGTGGTGCCAAGCAGGCCGTGATTATATAAGATTTACCTCTTAGAATGGCATCTCTGACCACAGCTAAATCAGGGCAGTGGCCATGGGAATCCTGAGACAGGGACAGATCAAGAAGATTCTCACGAGGACAGACAGGGGACTGTGGTGATAACTAGGGAATGGGAAGGTTGAGGAAAGAGTCAAGGAGAAGAAGCCTGGGGTTTTGATGTGGCTCACTGGCTGGGTGGTAGTATCACCTGCTTAAAAAGAGACCTCAGAATCTCAGATTTGCTCTGTCTCCAGGTACTGCTGATCTGACAAGCTATCCTAGAAGTGCATAGGGAAGGGAGTTTCTGCCTTGCAAAATGGTCCCAGACATTGTCCCATGAGCTGACATAAGGAATGAGTTCTTGGCCTAGAGCTGGGGAAGGGCTGGACTCTGCCAACTTTCTTGGAAAGCAGAGAGGTACTCAGAGAGGAGCATGTTGAGATGGGGGGTGCTGCCTTGAGATACCTCACTTTCCTCCCTCAGGGTGGGGTCTCTGTAGGGTGAGGTCCTCTTGCTGAACAATACTGAGAACCCTGTAATCTTGTAAGAAAGGTAGGACCCCCCCCACACACACACTACAAAATGGTCAGGAATGAGCTTGTAGGTGGGAGAGGCTTCAGGGAAGGAAGTTGAGCAGAGCATGCTGGGCAAGGATCTTGGTCCTGAGTAGGAGTCCTAGAGACAGGATGGGTTTGGAGCAGACAGGGAGGCAGTCGGGGTGGGCTACATTGGAGTCTGATTGCACTTGTCAGGTTCCAGGTTTGTGCTGATCTGTTCTGTGTCCCAGGATGGATTCCAAAATTCTGGATGTCGGTCTGGAATTGATGGTCCAAGTCCAGGGACCTGTCTGAAACTCCAGGTCAGGGTTACGGTAGTGGTCTGGCTTGGATTGGAAGCCAGGTTGGGTTAGTAGCCAGGATGAGATCAAGGTCTTGGCCTGTTGGAGGTCTGGGGTCAGTGTTGAGATCTGGGTATAGACCCAAAATTGTGATTGATGTCATAATCTGCGGTGGTGGTCCAAGGTCTCAATTCAAGGTCCTATTTGGCATCTGAAGTCAGAATCTTCATCCAAGGACTGGTGTCAGGTCGTGGGTGGATAGTGGTATCCAAGATTGGGGAGTCAGGGGTTATAGCCAGAGACGGAGAGCCAAGTTACAGGATCATGTTCTTAAGTTTGAGTCTATGGTCGTTGGTCAGTGTCCAGGAACCATGTGCTCTACAGCTGCTGTTGGTGCCGGGAATCTGATTTTTGGAGCTTGGGGTCTAGGGGTGTCTTCGGCCCAGGGCTCCTGTTGTGTTCGAGGTCAGAGGTGGACAGTCGAGGTCAGAGTCTGGGTCTGAGGTTAGGGTCCCATATCCGGGTTGAGTCTCAGGTCTTAGCGGCACCCTAACAAGTTCCTCCCGCCAGTGCTCTGGCCCCCGCCTGCACTGCCTCCAGGGGGCGCCGCTGCTCGTCAGCACCGCCCGCCCGGCTCGGCCCTCGCCGGATCGCTGGCGCTGTGCGCGGCAGGCGGGGCCGGAGGCGGCGGCGGCGGCGGCGGCGCCCCGACTGCAGTCCCGGCGGGAGCGGAGTGCGAGCCGGGGCCAGGCCCGAGCCGGCGCCATGGGGCGGCGCCGCCTGTGAACGGCGGCAAACGGAGCCGCGGGCGCCGAGTGAGGCGGGCAGGAACGGGCGGGTGGACGGCGGCGAGGCCGAGGAGCCGCGCGGCCGGGTCGGGCCAAGCCGAAGGAGCGGGAGCGGAGCGGAGCCTCCGGCGGCGGCGGGAGGAGCAGCAGCGCCGCCGCCGCCAAGATGGCGGACCTGGAGGCAGTACTGGCCGATGTGAGCTACCTGATGGCCATGGAGAAGAGCAAGGCCACGCCGGCCGCGCGCGCCAGCAAGAAGATCCTGCTGCCCGAGCCCAGGTGAGGCGCCCCGCGCCGCGACCCCTGCCCGCGCCCCGCGCCCCAGCCTCGGCCCCGTGCGCCCCCTGGTCCCGCGGCGCCCGACCTCAAGACCCCCGGCCAACTCCAGGGCGCCGACCGCACCGCTCCAGGGCGCCGGCCGCACCGCTCCGGCCCGTTCTGCAGCTTCCTGCTTCTCACTCGCTGTCAGCCCCAGCTCCTGCCGTCTCCCTCAGGGACCCAGCGCTGTCCTTCCTTCTCCCGGTCCCGAAAAGGGTCCCTCCACGGGCCTGCCTTTATTTACCTCTTCTGTCTGACTGTATCCCCCGTTCTCCCGCCTCTGCTTCCAGAGCCGCTCTTGGGGAGCCCATTCCCCATCCACTCGCCTCTAATCTATACTTGGGTGAGTCTTGGGGGTGAAGAGTCGTCTGGACTCGTGCCCTTCCCTCTGGTGGGGTCACTGCACCAGACTTGGGTTACTTTCAGGGTGATGATGCCACGGGGCTCACAGAGAGGGATGCCACATCCTGGAGTGGGAGGGGAACGGCACTCAGATGGAGGAAGCTCTCCCTGACTGTCCTGGCTGTAGTGCCCTGTGGGCTCTTGACCAGGGGACATCCCAGCACACCTGCAACAGCTGGAAGAAGGCTGCCACTTTTCTGTTAGACAACTGTTGTCACCACACCTGGTATCAAAGTATAAACTGTTTAGTATGTCAGGGCAGAGGCGCACAGGATGTGAGAGATAGCTGGGGCTTGTTCCACATTTTATGGCTGATAGATAGAGCTTGTTTCCATTGTGTGAGCCAAACAGCAGCCTACGGGGTGAGGACAGGTGTGGTTTTCTGCCCTGAACAGGCGAGGAAACCAAAGCCCCAGAAGCAACTGGCCTTTCCACTTTTACCCAGCTAGTCCAAACCTATGCCTGGCCTCCACAACAGTGCTTTCAGCTTCTTGTTACGCATTTTGTCCACTACTCTGGCCTGAAGGGGGGGGGGGGCTGGATGTCTGCATCTGTGAGAGCAGATGTGCCCACCCACCATGATCCCAAGGCCAGTCCCAGCAGCTCCTTGTGCATGCCTGAGAGTTGCCAGCTGGTGCCCCAGTGAGCTGGAACCTGGGCCTGCCCTCCCTGCTGTGGTCTTGTCATGGGACTTTGGACAAGTCCCTTCCCATTTCTAGGCCTGGATTTTCAGATCTATGAACTCTATGAAATTGGGATTGTGACGCTGGTGTCCTGAACTTTGAAGCAGTGGTAGGGGTGCATTGCCTGGTTTCGCCTGCCCCCTCCTCTTTGCCTGCTCGCTGGGTTTCGGGTTGACTGAATGCTAAGCCTGGGAGAAGAAAATTGGTCTGTGTTTTGAAAAGGCCGTTGGGGCCCTTTTTTTTTTTCTAAGACATTTGCAATCAGATTTCTCAAAACAGGAACCAGACAGTCAGCTGGGGCCATTCAGGGAGCAATGACAGTTAGGACAAAAATGAGTTCAGAAATGACAAAGTTATGCGGGAGGAAACATGAAGAGAATTAACCTCTAGGGCACCAAATGACTGCCTTGGTGGCTGCAGCCTGGAGAACCCCTGCAGGTGAGAGCTCTGAGGTGGGGCCTTTTCTGGAACTCCCTGCATTTGAGTAATCTTTCCCCAGAATGCATCACTCTGACGGGCCCGCCTTGTGAAGGTGTGTTAGAACCCTGAGAAACAAGCCCTTCCTCTTTACCTGGACTCTTTCCACCCGTGATAGTGATGATAAGATAGCAGTAAGAATAGAAGTTATAATAATTCATTATTTATTTTGACATCTGTCCTCTCAGTTGATCCAAAAGCCAACCTGTAAAGTTGGCAAGGCCGTGCTTGGTATGTAGTAGTTGCTCAAGAAGTATTGAGGCCAAATAATGTCTCATGTAATCCTGAGCAGAAATGAGGTGTGCTGGAAGGGCATCACAGGTTTTCCTACTAGGTCATTATTAGCAGCAAAGCATTGAACAAACGGCCCACACCTGTGAAGGGCCTAGCAGCGTGGCAAGCCTTTCAGAGCTTCAGCGATTATAAACAGCCACCTGTGATATGCCATGCCATAGGTTTGCCACCACTGGGTCTCCAGTTCTGAGCCTGGTTGTGCTAAGGCCAAGGAAGGGCCCTGAGCTGATCTACAACACTGGACTGGCCCTGGTGGTCAAGCTTCTTACACTAGGCTTTGCATGTACCCCACGGGTCAGATACCTGCTGCCCTTGACAAAGGTGACTGTTACTATTTCTTGCATCCATCTAGTCCTGCCAGTTTGCAAAATGCCTTTTACTCCATTTTGTGCTTTTCACAACTAGGGAAGGCAGGCCCAGATTCCCCACTAATGATCAAAACCCTGAGGCTCCAAGAGGAGGAGACTTGTCCTGGTCACTGAGGAGACCCAAGGTTACAACTCTGGTCCCTAGGACTGGGCCAGTGCCTATCTCTGTATGTCTCTGCTGTCACCTTCAGTTTGTGCGGTAGGGTGGCTGGTACCCCTTGCCTGCAGAGCTGTGGGTCTCATATGGTAGGAAGGAGTAGGGCAGCCCTTGGTATTACCAGCTGTCACAGTTCACAAGGCCCAGTCTCCTCCCCATTGGCTGGGACTGAGAGGCAGAGTTTCCTGGCAAAGCTCATGCGCACGGGGGTATAGCTCCATGCTAGGATCAGATGCAGATTGTGACTCCCCTATTCCCACAAGGTTAGGGAGAGAGGTCATGATTTGTGCCCATGACAGGAGCTTTTCCCACCATGGAGTGGTCTGTGTTGGCAGTCTCCCCAGGGTTGTAGCTTGGCTGAGACTTGGGGCTGGCATCACTGCCCTGACTTCCCAGGTCTGGGGAACAGGAGTAGTTGGGCAGAATGCCACTTTAACTTGGCACAGGGGCCTCCCCTTCTGTTACCCATAGAATCCAAGGAAACAGACCCATTTCCTGACCTCTTTGCAGGAGGCAATATCATGTAGCTGGAAGACAGGAGTCCCAGCTCCTTGTCCCTGTGCAATACCTCACGTGGGGCCCAGGTGGGTTCCTCGTCCTGTCTAGGCCTGCCTCATTTTCCATCTGGGTAAAAAGAGGCTCTCCTTCATAGATGACTTCCCCATGTTCCCCCCACCAGCCTCCGGGTCTGCGGTCTGGCCTCTCCCCACAGGAGCTGCCATCTCGTTTTCCCAGCAGCAGCCGCAGCAGCCGGCTTATAATTATCGTCATTTGCCTAATATGACCACTGAGGCCTCATATAATTAATCTCTGGGCTCCTGGTTGAGGAGCCCTGCCTGCGCGGTCCCAGGAGGTACCCCTACCCTCCCTGATGATGGTGGCAGTCCCAGAAGCAGCATGAGGGAGCCTTGTGCCTCTTGCAGCCTGCAGGTCCCTTGGCTATTTCCCGGTCCCTCCCCCACCATGTGCTTCCTCCCACTGCCCCTGTCTGGCTTCCCTGTCTCCCCAGACCCTGTCACTCTTCCTCAGCTGCTGCTTCGTTCCTGTTAACTCCTTTCAGCCAGGACTTCCTGCCTCTGTTTGTGGGGGAAGGGGTAAAGGGAAGGCTTTGCCCTTCCTCTCACAGCTTCTCCATCTCCAGCAGAAACCCTGCTGCCTCCAGCTTCTGTCCTTTACCCAGCATTTTCCACTCCAGGAGCAATATTCTCCCTCTCCTGCTCCTGAAAACAAGATTATCTTTTCTGCAGTCACTCCTCTGGGCCTTTGAAGCCACCGCTGTTCCCCAGGAATGGGTCCCTGGGATGCCTTTTCCCATCTGTCCTCCTCTCCAGAGCTGAGATTTTCACGGCTTTGACATTAAGTCGCTCACTTCCCCGCCATTCCCTCAGTAAATGGATTTGAAGGGAGCATGAGCATTACAGGTCGGGATCTGTGCATGGGAATCTGGGCTCTGTCAGCCAGGGAGTGATGTGGCCTATTAATGCACAGTCAATCCCTAGTAGTAAATTCCCAGTGACGTCAGGTACAGGCACACTCTGCTCTGCAGCAGCGTTTCCTCTCTGTGCCTTGGTCGCTGTGCAGAGAGAGCTGGGCCCTGGGGGCCCAGTGGTTTGGGTACATTCAGCCTCTATGTGCGTGGCTGTTGCTCCATGGATATTATGGAGCAGACAGCAGGAGCATGTGATGGCCTTCAAGGATGTCTCAGCTTCTACCATACTTGCCCTTTCTATGAGCCTTTTCTCTGCTCCGTGTTGGTTCCCAAGGTCCATTTTGTCTGGACAGTTGTGCTCAAATTATTTCTAGTCTGTTTCAAATGAGATCCTGAAAGTGAGGGGTTTGACTGCAGCTTTTTCTAAAACATCTCATCTCCGCACTGCTGCTTACTGCAATGGGTGAACTGCAGTGGTGGGTGTTTTGCTGGCAGGGGGATGGGGGCAGTGTTCTGAAGCTGGAAGCTGACCTGGGCTGGGAGTGGGAAGCCTGCAAGCAGGGAGCTCTGGGGGTCTGTTTAGTGCATGCTAATAGGGAGACAGATTGGGATCTCTGAAGCAGCAGTAAGATGCAGGGTGCTTGTGCTCATGACATCTGATGGGGCCACCAGAGTGCCTCTTCCTGTGCATGTCTGCAAGGAAGCCTGGGAGTCTGGGCTTCTATAGACATCAGTGGTGGGCTCGTGCGCACAGAACCAGCTGTCGTTTCCTTGCCTTGGATGAGGGCTTGCTATAGATTTGGCAGTCAGGATTGGTCTTTCCCATTTGATAATGTCCCCGTCCTTGGTCTCTGAGAACACTGTCAACTCCAAGGAGAATCATTGAGAAATACTAATAAAAAGCCCCAAGGGACTTCCTCCTATTCCTGCGACCTTGGTGCCAGGTTTCCAGGAAATGCCACAGGGGTGCCCCTTGGCTGCAGACTTACACACTTACAAAGTGTAGTGGTTCCCCATGTGGCTTTCGGGACCTGCTGACATGGGGACCTGTATCCTTGAAGCCAGCCTGCATCCTGCTGTAATTTGAAGAACACCAAAATGTGGACCCTGGCCTGGCAGGTGCTGGTCACAGCCACCCTCCTCTGATGGACTCTTGGAGGAACACTGCCCTGGCAGGAGTAGGTGGGGAAGCAGCTAATAGAAGCTGAGGCCCTGTGGCGGCTGAAGGGGGGACCCGGGGGGACCCAGGGAGCCCCCTTAAGATGTATTTCTCATCCAGACTTTAGACAAATTCAGTGGTGGCCTACAGGCTAGTGGCTCAGTTTGCCCTCCCAGCCTTTCTTTCTTTGCTACCCAAAACAAGCATGTTTGCTTCTACCTTTGAAACCCTTCTGGTCCACACATCTGCCAGCCCCACCCAGGAGGGCCCAGGCCAGTGCAACTGCACCACAGAGCATGGGACTCACTCTTCTTCTGGGCCACGTGGTACTAGAAAATACCAGAATGTCTCCCCCTTGGCTGTGACTCCCTCCCTGCCTGCACCTCAGTGTCCTGTCACCTCAGTCACTGTATTTCAAGAGAGGAAGTGCCCTGCCCCCAGTGTCAGGCTGGGCCTACTCCTTCAGCCTGCTGGGAGTAGAACATAGCAGCTCTCCCCATGGTGGGGCCATTTCCCAGCCACCAAGCACTACAGGGCCAAGGCACCCTGGGTCCTCTTGCAGGGCAGGTACCAGGCCTTGGATAGAAGGACACTAGCACCTGAGGCAGCTCTGGCCAGGCATGGTGTACACACCTGTAATCCCAGCACTCCAGAGGCTGAGGCAGGAGGATTACTGTGAGTTCGAGGCTAGCCCAGTCTACACAGTGAGTTCAAGGTCAGCCTGCACTATACACTGAGACCCTGTCTCAAAAACAAAAATAAACAAAATAAAACAAAAAAACCATGAGGCTGCTTTGAGGAGTAGTAGCAATGCTGTTGTGTTTAGCTCCTGCCCATGGGCCCAGCCCTGCTAGGAGGCTGCCTAGCCACAGGCCTGTTCCTCTGAGGACATGGCAAGTATGGCACAAGCTCAAATATGACCTGTTAGCACATGATCGTGTTCAAGAAGTGGCACAGGCTGTGAACAAGTTCGGGGGTGCCAGGGAGTGGAGCCTAGAGGCTGTGTCCTGTGACCCAGGAGATGTGAGCTGACAGTGGCTCATAGAGCTAGCACTGCAGGATTGTCCCCTGCTGCTATCTCTTTGTCAGGCAGCGTGAGGTGGCAGTTCAGCATTGCCTTGACACCCTTGTTTTGTAAATGAAGAAACAACATTTAAAGTTTGTGATTTGACTTCTCAGAAAGAAGGTGGGGAGGAGCTGTGGAACCTAGGACTGGGGAGATGCCAGGCTCAGGCCCTTCCCCAAAGAGATTAAGCTTCCCAAACCCTATCTGTGAGGATTCAGGCATTTGCCTCTCTTGATGGCCGTCAGTGGTTCTTGGGGATATGGGGTTGTTGACCTAGGTGGGAACAGCGACACTGCTCTGAACACAGCATCTCTTCCAACTGCCAGCACTGGGGAGTGAGTGTGAGGATGGTGAACCAGCTGGTGGGAGGGTTGCTTCTGCTGCCCATGCCAGCCCATACCTGCCACCCCAGAGAGGCCTTCCCCCAATGACACGTTTTTTTAACCTGCCTGTTTCTTCAACTGCCAGCCCCATGGGAATAGACCGGAAACCCTAAAATTGCCACTTTGGGGACCTTCCATTTGAGGATGCTGCTCAGGCCTGACCTTGTGTTTGGTTGGGGGGGTTACTGTTTTATTTAAAAAAGACTTTTTTTCTTTTTAAGGAAGAACATGAAGTGCTGTGGGCTGGGAAGAATGCTGTGGCCATGCCCAGGCATGGCTGTTAAGGGGAGGGGTTACCACCAGCCTGGGGTCCTGCTTCCTGCTGTGGCCTGGGTCTGTGCCATAACAGAGCCCCCAAGAAGGCAGAAGAGAAGGCCCTGCTTGGCAGCTTCCTGTCTTCACCAACAGGTTGCCTTACCAAGCACATTTTCCTTTGGGGAACTTTCGTGTATCTAGCTGCTCTGAGCAAAATGGTAGGAAGCAGCAGTGGCTGCTTACTGGCTCCTGCCTGGGCATTCCCTCTGCCAAGCTGACCTATTTTGCTAGCTCTCAGGAAGCAAGCCTAGGACTCAGGAGCTTCCCAGTGAGCCCTATGCTGGTCCATGTTCCCAGGCCATGCCTCACTACTGGTGGAATTGCTGTGTTTGCATGTCTTTGTTTCCAACCCAGCTACACCTATCTGATCCCTTGCTACCATATCCCCATTGCCATTTTGTGACATTTTTTCCCCTTTGCTGCTTTTTTCTTATCCCCTTCTCTGGACCAAAGCACAGGAGAATACCAGAATCAGGTACAGAGGCAGAGTGACCAGAGCTAAGCCAAGGGTTGGTGACAGTCTCTCCTTCCTAGACCATCTTCCAGGTGAGATCCAGGTTCTTAGCCTTTCAGATTCCTGGGCTCCATGCCCCTAGGTCTCACTAGCAGCCCCTGCCCAGCCTTGAGAGCTCATGGCTATGACTTGACCCAGCCTCCACCAGGTTTCTAGTCAGCATGCTCCAGAGCAGGAACTGTCTTGCTCAGTTTGACAAGCTTGCTAAGCCGGTACTGCATGGGACTTGGTTTCTGTCCTCATCTCCCAGGTCCCTGTGAGTCCCACAGAGTTGGGGAAGTATATTGTGGATTACAGCTGGTGGGTGTGTTCTGATATGTGGCCCCCAGGAAGGGTGGGAATGCAAGTGTGGACAAGAGACACATACAGCCTCAGAGCCCCTGCCTGTTGCAAAGAATGCCCTTGCTTTTTCAGAGGGAAGCAACTCTCAGACAGCAGCATGGGGGAAGGTACCCTGGGGTCATGGGGCTTCTGAGCTAACAGCTTTTCTTCCCAGTTAGATGGGGTCGTGGCTAAAGGAGTTGCCAAGTCCTGTCCTTGTCATCAAGGTCCTACTTCCTGTTGGGAGGCAGTTTTTGGAAGAGGTCATGGCATCTCCCAGCCTCTGAGGGTGGGAAGCAGGCAATAAGGTTAGAGCTTCAGGGTTGTGCTTACAACAGCCTGCTGTTATCTCGCCTGGCCTTTCCTGAGGAAGGCTCTAAGGCACAAGATGTTGGGGAGGGCGGGCTTTAACCCCACTGCCCTGGAGCTGTGTTATTCTAGAGCTCTGGGCAAGCCCAGAAACTTACCTTGAAGAACTGGGCTGGTAATTCACTTCCTGCCCACCTCAATCCATTCCTGCTGGCTGAGTGTCATCTGCCTGGGCCTTGCCTGTGGTAGCTTAAGGAGTCCATGCCCCTGTCTCAGAAGTCCCCTTTACATTCAAGAAGCTGCCCTTTTTCATGCCCCTTTGTTGTGTCCTCCTCCTTGCCCTATGGGCCTCTTCTTGACCCTGGGCCAGCTATCCTTTGCCTATCCCCAGGTTCCCTAATCTGTTCTGGGACCTCACTCCCTGGGGACATCCTGTTTGCACTTCAGGGACCCAGCAAAGTTCCATGTTCTCCACATAGCCAGTTGTATACCTTCCCTTCCCAGCCTCTCCTCACTGCCTGCTGACCACAGGGCCCACTGAAGCTTGGTGTATCCTATCTGCTAACACAGACGCAGAGCCTGCATGTTGAGCAGAGCTGCCTGCAGAGTGGGCTAGGTTTCACAAATCATCCACATATAAGGTTCCTCATGTGTCCCTAATGTTTCAGTACAGGGGCTGAGGAGATAGCTCAGTGACATGAGTACCTACCTGCCTTGCGAGCACGAGGTTCTGAATTTGATCCCTGGCACCAGTCCCCCCCCCCCAAAAAAAAAGATGTCCCTAATGTTTCACTACTGCCTAGGTGACCAGGGCAGCCATTCTGGGTTCCCTAGAGCAGAGCAAGGGCACCAAGAAGCTGAGAAGGGGCAGTGCTAAGCACAGGAAGCCTGGGAGGATGGATCTGAATCCATACCAGGAATGGCCACTTCACCTGAGGCCTGTGGTGTCTTCACAAACCCTTGAGGGATGCAGGGGTAAGATATGGCTCAGGTGTGATGGCACAGTATGGTTCCCAGCTGGTGTGTGCCCTCAGTTGGGCAGCTTAGTGCTGCCAGTAGTCCAGGGTAGTAAGAGCTAAGTGTGACCACAGCCAGCTGGTGAGGCAGGTTGGCAGGGTTAAGACTGCAGGTGGCCAGAAGCGAGGGCGAGCAAAGTGGCATCTGAGGCATGGAGTGCAGCCTGGGTGGCTTTTCTAGGCTTTGCTCTTTGTATGCTCAGTGTGGAGAAAAACAGGGCAGCAAGTGTGGGGGTGGCCTTCAGGGGCCACAAGGGGCAGTCTCTTCTACAGCACTGGCCAACAACATAGAGCAGGGGCAATTTTTTTGTTTGTTTGTTTGTTTTTATCAAAGTTCCCTAGTAGGGACACAAAAACTGAAGCTTGATTCTCTTATGTGTTCTCTTTTTGTCTCTCTGTTTTCTAGATTGAGATATAATTAATACAGTATAAATGCATTATTTGAAAGTGTTTATAATTCCGTGGTTTTTAGTTTGCACTGTGTTGTGCAACACTTACTCCTATCTAATCTCGAGCATCTCTCTCAACACAGGAAGAAACCCTGTACCCACTGGCAGGCCTTCCCCTCCCCGGCCCCAAGCCCCACAGCTCCTGTCCATCTCTGTCCGTTAGCCCATGCTGCATAGTCACATGAATGGCATCATTCAATCTGTAGCCTTTTATGACCATCTTCTTTCTCTCACTGTGGTAGTGTGTGTCAGTGCTTCATTCCTTTTTTATTGCCAGACAGTATGCCAGTGTGTGGATGTGCCACCTTTTGTTTGTCCGTCCACCCACTGATGGACAAGGCCTGGCTTGGGCAATTTAGTCAAGTTCTCAAAGCTGGCAAGTGGCAGCACTGACACTTCTGCAGGCCAAGGGCTTTGGAGAAGAAGGCCATCTGCTGGCCACCTAGCCTTTGGGGACAGAGCCTGGTGGCTGCCCTCTCTTGGGGACAGCCAGGCACAGGTATCCTTTGCCCCAGCTCTTGTCATCAGGATGAAGGAGTCAGGGGTGGCTGCTACCTTAGAGGGAGCAATGACACCCATGACTCAGGCTTCTGGGAAGGGCCTGCAGCCCCAACAAGCTCTGAGAGCCCTGCTCACTATGCCCCCTCTGCCAGCAGCATCCGCAGTGTCATGCAGAAGTACCTGGAGGACCGGGGTGAAGTGACCTTCGAGAAGATTTTCTCCCAAAAGTTGGGTGAGTGCAGCCCTAGGGCTTCTCCAGCATACCTGTCCAAATGTGCAGGCTCCCAGGGAGAACTCAAGACTGACCTTTGGTTGCCTACTCTAGCAGGGGTGATATTTCCCTCTCCCAGGAAGTGGGGCCTCCCATCTATTCAGGGTTCCTCAGGTGCCTCCAGGTGCTGCTCTTGTCCAGCTGTGGCCCTTGTGCCTCCTAGCCCCTGGCTGTCAGCCCAGGAGACCCCGTGGTGAAGGCAGGGCCTGGTCTTCCAGGCTGCCAGGGAAGTTCCTCCTTTGGGGTTTTTGTTTTTAAAGAGTTGCAGCTTCCCCTTGGCGCAGCCACAGCTGCTCTGGGCCGTTGGTAGAACTGACAGGAAGAGGCGGGGCCCTTCCTGTGGCGCCTGCCCAGCTGTGGTTGGCCCTGCCCCGCCCCCAGGACCCTCTAAGCAACCTGCCTGTGTAAAGCCAGCCCCTCCATCCCATCCTGCTCTTGGAAGTTTCATGCTATCCACCCCTTGGCCCAGCCCTGTGGGTAGGCTTGAGGCAATCCTGGAAAGCTGCTTCAGTCACACACAGCTAAGTGGGTGTTCCCGAGAATAGGATCTGGGCATGTCCTGGTAGGATCAGGCACTGGAGGATACCTTGGGGAGTCAGTGTGCCTGGAAGCACACAGCTTGGGTCCCAGACCTATACTCTGTGTCTTGGGTGAGTTGCTGCACCTCTCTTAGCCTAGCGCTGTCCCCATTCAGGAAATGTGATCCTGAGCCTCACCATGCAGAGATGGGTGAGGTGATGTCTGTGAGGGCATTTTTGTCTGCTGTAAATTCTTGATCACACAAGTTACTCAGCGGCATTATCCAGAAGCAGGCCAGGGAGATCATGCAGTATTTAGGTGCCTGCCTGGTATGCACAAAGTCCCAAGTTTAATACCCGGTACCCAAAAAAACAAACAAAAAAAAAAAAATTCAGAAGCCAGGCTGCCATTTCCAGAAATGGTGGCAGCCAGGTGCAGGCCTGTAATCCCAGCATTCTAGGAGGCTGAGGAAGGAGGATTGTAAATTCAAGCCCATTTTGGGCAATTTAGTGACATGCTTAGTGTGAAGCCCCTAGGCTTAATCCTCCAGTGCTTGAGCTAGACTCCCTTTTCCCAGGAAGGCTAAAGATACTGCAAGGGCCCTCAGTATCCGCCTGTAGCCACTTGCCTCTTTCGTTGTGGGTGGCCTCTTGCCTTTCCTGCTCCTGATCTGAGGCCCCCACCCTTAGGCCTGCCTTTCCTGGGAATCTACCACAGGTCCAGCAGGTCCTCTGGGGTTTCCCCAGCTGGGCCCCAGTTTCCTTAGCACCCTGTCAGTGCTGCAGAGAGCAGAGGGGAGCAGAGTCAGGAAGAGGACACCTCCCTCAGGGTGGCTTGGCATCAGAGGCCTCTGGACAGCAACTCACTGACCTCATGGAGGAGGTGCTAGGCTTATGCTGCAGCAAGAGCAGAGCCTGACACCCACCACCCCCTCCCTTGCCTCACCACAGTGCTTGTCACCTTCCGGCCACCATCAGAGGAAGCAGATTCTGGGAAGGGAGAGAAATATGGGGGCCCAGAACTAGAGTCCATGAATTTTCAGGTTGGCAGTGGCCACCCAGCCCCACGTGTGCTGCTGCCCTGACCAGTTCAGCACAGGGAGCCCCAAACCCACTCTGTGCACAGTGACAAGAAGGCCTGAGAGGAGTTGGGCTCTGTGTGACCTAACCAGTTGTTTTCAGGGTACCTGCTCTTCCGAGACTTCTGCCTCAACCACCTAGAGGAGGCTAAGCCCTTGGTGGAGTTCTACGAGGAGGTGAGTAGGCTGCCAGCTGGAGCCCAAGAGGCGCAGGCCCGCTCTGGCTGGACAAAGGGGGGAATTGGGGTGGCTCTCCTGAGTTGGTGCCCCATCCCCACCAGCCGCAGACCACCTGTGGCTCCTGCCTTCCAGATCAAAAAATATGAGAAGCTAGAGACAGAGGAGGAGCGTGTGTCTCGAAGCCGAGAGATCTTTGACTCCTACATCATGAAGGAGCTGCTGGCCTGCTCGCATGTAAGTGTCCTGGGCAACTAGCTCTTCCTTGGCCTGTTGGGTGCTGGAAGGAAAGAAGGTGGCAGACTCATAGCCATCTCTGTCCTCTCCAGCCCTTCTCCAAGAGTGCCACTGAGCATGTCCAGGGCCACCTGGCGAAGAAGCAGGTGCCTCCAGATCTCTTCCAGGTGGGTGCTAGGCTTATTCCCTGCTGGCCTTGCCCAGAGTCCCCCTTATACAATCACAAGTCAGGAGGCCAGGCAGCTGGGGGCAGAGCAGGGTTATCCTCAGCTAAAGGGGCTCAGTCACCCACTTTCAGCTTCCTCCCTAGCCATATATCGAAGAGATATGTCAGAACCTCCGAGGAGATGTGTTTCAGAAGTTCATTGAAAGGTGAGTGTGGTGTTGGAGGAAGGGGCAGGAGCGGGGGAGGCCGCTCTGAGAAGGACAGAGGGCAGCTGCTCTAGTCCTAAGCAGGCAGTGCTGGGCCTGTCACTGCCCCTCCATAGGGATGGGATCGCAGAGCCTGTCTGTGGGCCATACACATCTTCGCCCCCATGGACTGTCTGGCACTTTGCCAGGCTCACTCAGGCCCAGGAGCACAGCACCTCCTACAGTCTGCACCACTGGAGCTAGTGGGAGCCAGGGGTTGGTTGTAGGCAAATCGAGAGACATAACACCATTTTTAGAGTCACAGCTGCCCAGCTTCAGAGCAGTTGGCCTCACAGGGTGAGCCAGCATTGCTGAAGCTTAAGGACATGTCAGCAAGTCAGGATTGGCCTGGGAGACCTCCCCTCTCAGTCTCTTTGGACCCCAGGGGGCTAGTGGCTGAGCCCGTGCTGGGCCAAGCACAAGCTCAGGGCATTTCCATATCATCCTGCCAGAACCCCAAGAGGGTAGTCAGTTGGGTGGGCTTGTGTCCCTGGTCCTCATCTACCCACTCTGGAACTTGCCTAAGCCCAAATTCTCCCCTTACAGCGATAAGTTCACACGCTTCTGCCAGTGGAAGAATGTGGAACTGAACATTCATGTGAGTGGGATGGGGTAGGTGTGGCCAGGGAGGGAGGACTCCAGTGGGGGAGGCATGTGACCAGGCCACAACTGTAGCGGACTCTGGTGGTCTGTAGTGACCCTAGCTGTTGCCATCCCTGCAGCTGACCATGAATGACTTCAGTGTGCATCGTATCATCGGTCGAGGAGGCTTCGGCGAGGTCTATGGGTGCCGGAAAGCAGACACTGGCAAGATGTGCGCACCCTGCCCAGCTGGCATTTGGTGGGGTGACCAAAAGAAGGTTCAGGCTCCTAAGAGGGCCCTGAACACCAGGGGCATCCTAGGGAAGAGCTGTGAGGGGGATCGGTGCCCCAAGCTTGGGAGACCCTGAATGAGTAGTCTCTCTGCCTGGAGCATATCCTGTCCCACCTACTGCTGTGCCCCCTCCCATCTTGCTTGGGTGGTTACTCCTCAGAGCCATCCAATGAGCCAGTACTTCTACCCATTCTGAAGCTCTAACTTGTGTTGCATGCCTGTCGTGTGTCTATAGTCTTCTTCAAACTCCCTCAGGCAGCCCTGGGGCACAGCTCTGAGATGGGCACTGACCACAGCCGCCCCTCTCCCATCCAGGTACGCCATGAAGTGTCTGGACAAGAAGCGAATCAAGATGAAACAGGGGGAGACCTTGGCCCTGAATGAGCGCATCATGCTTTCCCTTGTCAGCACCGGGGTAAGCTGGGTGACCGGGATGGGCTCCAGAGCAGCCTTCAGCTGGGGACCCTGGGCATTCTCTCCTGACCACCCCACTCTCCTAGGACTGTCCCTTCATCGTCTGCATGTCGTATGCATTCCACACGCCAGACAAGCTCAGCTTCATCCTGGATCTCATGAACGGTGAGTGGGTGCTGGCCTAGGGTGGAACTTGGTACAGGCTGGGGCAGGCAGCTGAGTTCCACCCTGTGGGGCTTCCTCAGGTGGGGACCTGCACTACCACCTGTCCCAGCACGGGGTCTTCTCTGAGGCCGACATGCGGTTCTATGCAGCTGAGATTATCCTGGGCTTAGAACACATGCACAACCGCTTCGTTGTCTACCGAGACCTTAAGGTAAGGTGCCATGTGCTACCTGTTTCCTGTCCTTTCTTGCCACATATGGCCTGCAGACCTAGGACAAGACTGGCCCATCTCCTCCCTTGAGTCCTTTCCCTCTGAGCCACTTTCTGGCTTTAGACAAGTAGGGAAATGGGGGGAAGAGCCCACCTGGGCCCCTGCCCCAGGAACCCCATGGTCCTCCCTTGCTGGGCCAGACAGCACTCATGGGCTTCCCCCACAGCCAGCCAACATCCTTCTGGACGAGCATGGCCACGTGCGCATCTCGGATCTAGGCCTGGCCTGCGACTTCTCCAAGAAGAAGCCCCATGCCAGTGTGTGAGTGCCCCAGCCACCCACTCCCTTCCTGCCCCCCCCTCCCATTCTTGCTTACAGTCCCTTGCTCCCACAGGGGCACCCATGGGTATATGGCACCTGAGGTCCTGCAGAAAGGTGTGGCCTATGACAGCAGTGCGGACTGGTTCTCTCTGGGCTGCATGCTCTTCAAGTTGCTGCGGGGGTGAGTGGGCCATCATCGGGGAGGGGGCATAGAGAGATGCTCTGCCCAATACGTCCTAAATCTGGACAAGGTTGACTCATACTAACTGCCTCAGTTGCCTTATTCTTGTTTTTTGATCTTGGTCTTTGATCTCTCACCTAGGCACAGCCCCTTCCGGCAGCATAAGACCAAAGACAAACATGAGATTGACCGCATGACATTGACAATGGTGAGCATAAGGGTCTCCTCAATGGGACTGGGGGTCTCCTGCAGGTGCCAGGGTAACAGACTCTTGGTTCTGGACAATCAGCAGTGATCTCAGGCTCCTGATCTCTGTTCCTGTAAGGCAGACCCCTTGACCATGTGCTCCACCCTTTGTTGTCACAGCTCATATTCACAGCTGTGGGTGCACATCTATAATCCTAGCACTTTTGGAAACTGAGAAAAGAGAATCACAAATTTAAGCCTGGCTTGGGCAATTTAGTGACTGATACCTTGTCTAAAAAGGGTATAAAGGCCTTGGGTTCAATCTCCAGTACTCGGGATGGAGGAAACTCATACTTTCTGGAGCCATTTGGAAACCTGGCCTTGCTTTTCTACCTGCTGTGGGCCAGACCCACTTCCCAGAGTGAGCTGTGATGGGGGCTGAAGGCTCTTCCTCAACCCCTGCCAATGTCATACTCCTCTTAAGGCTGTGGAGCTGCCTGACTCCTTCTCTCCCGAATTGCGCTCCCTGCTGGAAGGTTTGCTGCAGAGGGATGTCAACCGGAGGCTGGGCTGTCTGGGCCGCGGGTGAGTGCTCTGCTCTTTGTGTGCAGCTATGTGGGTCCCTGAAGCAGGTTGCTGTCCCAAGCCTCTAGCTGTGCCCTCAAGAATGAGGGCCGTATCCCATGATGCAGAGCCCACCTCCTATGAGATACTCACTTGTGGGCCATAGCCAGCTCTATCCAGTGTCCTCAGGGTGGAAGGGCTATCTGGGCATGGAGGGCTGGGTTCTTGTTCCCAGAGGGGCCTTTGAAACAAAGATGGTAATGACAATGATAGCAGCTTTTTATGTTCATTGAACTTTTACTGGCGCTGGGCAGGATGTCAAGATTACCTATACTAAAGCTTATAGCAACCTCCATTAGTGAGAACTGTTACCCTCCCCTTTTAGAGATGAGGAAGCAGGCTTGGGGTTCAAGAGCTTTCCTAGGATCCCAGAGCCAGAAATAAGAAAGTGGCTGAGCCTAGAGCGCAGCCTGAGCCTGTGGTAGTCCCGAGCCCAGGTGACAGCCTCTCCCCACAGGGCTCAGGAGGTGAAGGAGAGCCCCTTCTTCCGTTCGCTGGACTGGCAGATGGTCTTCTTGCAGAAGGTAACAGCCTGCAAGGGCCGGTCTGGGGTCCCCTGAACTCCTCTCGATGCTGATGCCCAATCCTGTCCTGCTGCAGTATCCACCCCCACTGATCCCTCCACGGGGGGAGGTGAATGCAGCCGACGCCTTTGACATTGGATCCTTTGATGAGGAGGACACAAAAGGAATCAAGGTACCAGGCCGTGCCTGGCCTCGCAACTAAGCCCTGAGCCTGACCTAGGGTGGGGGACCCTTGTTCCTCCTCTGCCCCTCTCACAACCCTTTCACCTGAGTGCACAAGTCCTCCACAAACTGCCCTGATGGGATGGTTGAACCATGCCATCCCTGCCCCAAGGCCTTGGGCAGGCAGGTGGCTGATTATGTCCTGGCATCTTTTGTGAATCCACATGTCCCTGCCCTATCTACCTTGTGAAGTTACTGGACAGTGACCAGGAGCTCTACCGAAACTTCCCCCTCACCATCTCGGAGCGGTGGCAGCAAGAGGTGGCAGAGACCGTCTTTGACACCATCAACGCTGAGACTGACCGGCTGGAAGCCCGAAAGAAAGCCAAAAACAAGCAGCTAGGCCATGAGGAAGGTGAGGGCTCGCTGCCCACTATAGGGATGAGGAGCAGACTTAAGATTAAGGAGCCCATCCAAGGTCGCAGGCACAAAGTGGCCACATGAGATCTAACCTGGCCTGCCCCCTCTATGTCTCATGACAGACTATGCCCTGGGCAAGGACTGCATCATGCATGGCTACATGTCCAAGATGGGCAACCCCTTCCTGACCCAGTGGCAGCGGCGCTACTTCTACCTGTTCCCTAACCGGCTGGAATGGAGGGGCGAGGGTGAGGCCCCGGTAAGTAGCTGGCTGGGGCACCGTGCATGAGGGTGGCTGGCCAGCCCTGTCCCTCACTGCCTGCCCCCACCCCGCAGCAGAGCCTGCTGACCATGGAGGAGATCCAGTCAGTGGAGGAGACACAGATCAAGGAGCGCAAGTGCCTCCTGCTCAAGATCCGTGGTGGCAAACAGTTTGTCCTACAATGTGATGTGAGTAGGTTCCTGGGGTTCCGGGGGTGGACAGTGGGGTCCCCAGCTGAGGCTGATGGAGCCTGGGCCCACACAGAGTGATCCCGAGCTGGTGCAGTGGAAGAAGGAGCTGCGGGACGCCTACCGTGAGGCCCAGCAGCTGGTGCAGCGTGTGCCCAAGATGAAGAACAAGCCCCGCTCTCCTGTGGTGGAGCTGAGCAAGGTGCCGCTCATCCAGCGCGGCAGTGCCAATGGCCTCTGACCCACCCACCCACCTGCCCGCCGCCTTTTATAAACCTCTAATTTATTTTGTTGAATTTTTATTATTTGTTTTCCCGCAAAGCGGAAAAGGTTTTATTTTGTAATTATTGTGATTTCCTGTGGCCCCAGCCTGGCCCAGTCTCCAGGGAGGGGCCCGCTTGCCTCAACTCCTGCTGCCACCACCTCAGCCACTGTCCTGCACCCCCTATCCTGATCCCTGGAGCCATGCACTCCCAGTGTCTTCCTGTGGACGACAGCAGCAGCCCTCCCCAGGGAATGAAGCCACCCTGAGCTCTGCCACCTCAGGCTCTGTGGGCTGTGCTCTGCCCATGGCATGGCCGGGTATTCCAGTGTCCCCCACCCCAGGGGAGGGTGCAGCACAGGGATACTACTTGAACTTTCCCACCACCCCCCTCCTGCAACAGAGGGATAGAGCCCTGTGCTGTCCTGCCTTCCAGCCGCTGGTGAGAAAAGGGAGCCCCTTGTCTCCCTGGCCCAGAGGCTTCCCATGGCAACCAGTGTTCTTGGGTCCTTGTTTAGGAAAAGCCCATGTCACTGGCTGCCCCCATTACCCCATCCCTGGACACTGGGGCTCAGCCAAGAGGATGGCACTGGCTGTGGCTGCTGCTGCCCTCCCCACAGCCTTCACTCCCTCCCATTGAGGACCAGGGCTCAGGATCACAGATGGGCAACTGTGGATTGGGCCCCACTGGCCTAGCCTGGCCCCTGGCTGCCTGGCCCGGTAAAGCCCCCTGCCCAGGACTAAGGCCAGCCTGGGCAGGTTGGTAACACAATGAGAGGGGGCCCCTACCCCAGCCATCCAGCTCACAGCCCATGTCCTGTCAGTGCCACTGCCCATGGGTGCCACCTCACCCACCGCATGCCCCCTTGTGCCAGTTGCGCTGCCGTGTGTGGTGTCACACCCTCTCCCGACCCAGGGGCTGGGTTGACGTACCCTCCCCCCTCTCGTTTACTCCTGGGGCGTTTCTTTGCCGATTTTTGAATGTGATTTTAAAGAGTGAAAAATGAGACTATGCGTTTTTATAAAAAAATGGTGCCTGACTCCTTGCTGTCTTGGAATTTCTTTGTGCCTGGTGATAACTTTTCAGCCTCTGGCTTGCTCGGGCTTAAAACAGGAAGGTCCTTTGGCACCAAGTCCCCTCTACTGCCAAAGCAGCCTTCAGGTAGATCTAGGTCCTATGTGGGCAGAATGAGTGTACCCCTCTCCGCCTGCCCCCATATGCCTCATTCTGCTGCTCAGTAGTGAAACAGTGCCCATCCCCCACCTCCAGGGAGGGTAGCTCCTACCCCACTTCCCACATAATCAGGAAGAGGTGCCAGCAGTTCCACACTTGGGGTCACATTTGGACTGACCAGGCTGTGTCAGCCTTACTGAACTTCCCTTACACATGAGGCATGGTGCTGATCTCCCTTGCATCCCAGGGCACCTCAGCTGTCTAGGCCACACTGTGGCTCCTGAGCACTTGGCCCTGACAGGCCTCCCTTCTGGTCTCACTGTCCAGACCCACCATCAGGCTTCTCCCCAGAGTCTGCTCCCGTTTCCCCACATTCTGCCTCTTGGCCCAGAAGTGATGGGACAAATGTGTGCCACTGTCCATAGCATGCAGGCTCTGCTGGGCATGGTGGAGGCTGAAGTACAGCATGACCAGTAGAGAAAAAGACTGCTGGGATAGTCACCTAGGGCTCTAGAAAGAATCTCTCTTTGAGCTGGGCCTCCAGTGTGGGGAGTGTGGGCCTCAGGGCTCCTGAAAGGTCAGGCTTGACCTAGTACAGAGCCCTTGAGTGTTTGTAACTGCAAAGTAAAGATGAAAATGGACAAGGTGTCTGAACTTTGCCTAGCTCTGGAGAGTCCTTGAAGACTCTGGGTGGGCCTGAGATGAGAGCTGGCTCTTAAGTGGCTGGTCACTGTATACTGGAGGTAAGGAGAGCAGCTTAGGACAGGACACAAGACTCAAGCTACTACTTCTGCCCAATGAAGACATCCTCATGATGGTGGCAGAGGAAGAGACAAAAAACCCAGGAAAAGAACATGGCCTAACAGGAATGGGCCAGATTAGAGGATGACAGGTAGGAATCTAGGATAGTATGAGGAAGGTTGGTGGTACCACTTAGAATACAGCAGCACAGAGCAGGAGTTGGCCCAAGAGGAAAACTGAACATGTAGCTTCATTTGATTTTGTCACTCTGATTGGACGTGGGCTTAGAGATATTCTGGAGGTGGCATCAGGGTGACCATAGGAGCAGACAGGCTCTTGGCCAGAGAGATGTCAGACTTCTAGATCAGGGTGGCACAGAAGGGCCCTGGGAGAGGATGAGTGCTGTTCATGGAAGTAGGGACTGATAGAGAAAGTGGTTTGGGTGCGGAAATCCAGAGAGGCTGGGCCTGAGAATGTCCTGCTAGATTTAGGTTTGAAGGAGGTGTGGGGAAGAGACAGCCTCTGAAAAAGATGGAGGCTACAGAAGCCTGCACAATAACAGCCAGCAAAGGTTGACTTTAGAGCACTGGATATTGGTATTCAGAAGCCTCTGAACTGAGCAGAACTTTCGCCATCACAGATGACCTGATAACACCACAGAATGGGTGGCAGTGATCCCAAATGGCACAGGAACCACCTGTCAACGATAAGGGAAGGTAAGAGTGGAGGTAATCAGGCCTCCTAGTTTGGAAACTTGGCATAAGGATGTTCTAGAGCAGTAGGGGACCTTCAAGCTAGGCAGATCTCCATTATAGGAGCCAGTCCATTTACAAACAGAGGCTCCAACTTGGCAAGCTTAGCGGCACACTCACTACCCAATGAAACCAAAGTCAGGTTTCCAGGGGGCCCCGCCCTAGTTCAGTTCTTTAAGTGGCAGCTTTCACAAAGCTGTCAGCCTCAGGTTGCTGAAGTTCGATCCCCACAACACTCCAGCCAGTC
>NDGN011262754.1:0-23449 GCA_002564285.1 Tympanoctomys barrerae | reverse complement strand
CCGCGCTCCACAGCGAAGATCGGCGCTCCTCCAGACTGGCGCAGCTGTGAAGATCAAGCTACTCTGAAGACTGAGCCTTCTCCTCGGAAGCAGAAGCGGGGCAGGGCTGGCCCCCATGGCTGGAACTGGAGAGGAGTCAGCCAAGTTGGCACGATGTGTCAACTAACACAGACGTTCTAGGGAAAGTCTAGCTCTCCTCACACCGTGGCCTGGGGGCTTATCTCACCGGTGAAGTTGTCCACTATCAGTGTTTGTGAGTAGGAAGACTTGGGTGCCCTGGGCTTGTCCCCCCAGTGCTCCATCTTGCCACTGGGACTCCATTCCCTCCACCCAGGGCCGCTGTGAACCTGGGCTCCCCTGCCTGCCCAGGGGCCACCTCCCTCCCCTTAGGGGTCAGCTCTCCTGTGACTCCGGACTTCTACAGCTGTTGACCCAGAAGTGTGCTGGGGCAGGCCCTGGCCATGAGCACCAGAGGTCTTGTCACTCTGCTGTCACTCAGTGAGTGCTCCCATCGTCCACCAGTGAGACTTCACAGGGATCACTATTGACAAACTGAGCACTGGGGGATCCGCGGTCACAGGTGAAGATGGGTGTGAATCACGTGTGAGGAGGAGCTGAGTGCCGACGGCTGCAGAGGAGCAGTGGCCTCCCTGAAGTGCTGGCACACTGAGAGGAGCACAGGAGAGAGCCGCCTCTCACTAGCTCTGTACCAACTGCAGAGCGGAGGGGCCTGGGCACTGCCGAGGCCGGGCCTGATGTCAAGGCTCGCTCTCCGAGCTGGAACGGAGCTGCCAGGCTGCTGGGCCAGAACGATGATAGCGAAGGATGCGGATGCCTGGCTTTCCTGGGCCGCTGAAGCGGCGAAGAGGGGGCTCTCCCTGTTGTAAGCACAGGCCCCTTCCCAAAGCGCCTACGCAGACGGCTCCAGCAGGCAGGAGCTGTGCCTGCCAGGGATTTCTCTCTCCGTGATTAGTTCCAAGGTCTCTTCCTACACATCAGACCCAAGAGCGACAAGGGTCAGCCCCATGCTCACGAGCAGATGAGCAGGACTGCACAGGAAGGAACACCAGGGCCAGCACTCCAGGCCCACGCAGGGGTGACAGGAGCCAGCAAAGGCGCACAGCAGAGGAGCTGCCTCACCAGGCGTGGGTGCCCCAGCTTGGCCGTGCACCAGAAAAGCTGTCACGGGTTTACAGATCAGCTCTTGGGGGCTGGGACAGAGTGGCAGCCAGACATTTCTGCTTCTCGTAAGCACCAGAAAGACCAGCACTCCACCATAGGAACATTTCGAAACAGAGAAATCAGCTGTCATAAGAAATAACCATATAGCTTGAAGTCAGAAAATATGGGCAGGAGTCTCATGCCCCGTCACCCAGGAAAGCTGTGCCAGGAGGAATCGGCACGAGGTCAAAGCAGCCGTGCGGGCTGACAGGCGGGCAGCAGAGCTGTACCGAGAGCTGCCAGCGGGGAGCTGAAGGCCACTCCGAGCAGGAGCAGGCTGGAGGTGACGCTGGCCTTATGACAGCTGTAGGAAAACCTAATCACTCACCGTGTGTATGTGTGTGTGCGTGCGTGTGTGTACGTTTACATGTGTGCATTGTGTGCCTGTGTACCTGTGTGCATGTGCACGTGTGTATGTGCATGTATGTGCATGTGAACATTGTGTGTCTGTGTGCCTGTGTGTGCATGTGCATGTGTGTGCATGTATGTGTGTGTGTATGTGCATGAGTGTGCACATGAATCTGAAGCGAGGCACCCCTAGTCAGGGAGCGCGCAACAGCAGGTGGAGCGCCCGCACGGTCTCTGGCATCGCACCTGCTGGTGCCACTGCAGCTAGGAGAAAACTAGGAACCAGTGAAAGAATCAGGGCGGGGAAACCCCACATGGTTAGAAGAACCCGAATCTTCAAACTTTGAACTCGTCCAGGCAACAAGGGTGATGCTGGTGGAAAGGCAGAATGCATTTTACTTACTAAATCTTAAGATGTAACACTGTGACATTACCAGCCTGCTTATGGTAACATTTATAGGATTGTGTTGGGAAAGAGGAAAAGCACCAGGTTGGCAGTCCAGGCTGCTGGCTTGAAAAGAGAGAAGAGCAGAGTAAATCTAAGCAGAAGAAAGACTGAAATAATAATAATAATAATAATAATAATAATAATAATGTCTTTTATCACTTAGCCCAGACTGGCTCGCGCTGAGGGCACCCCAGACCGCACCACATGGCCTCTCACACTCCATGTCTCCTCACGGCACACTGCCTGCCCCCTTCTGCTCCTGCTTGCAGCCGGCGCACACTTCGCATCTTTCCACATCAGTTTCTTGGCCTCTAGAGAGGAGCTAAGTGGAAGTCCACGAACTACTGCCCGGTCTCCCTGCCTATATGAGGACAAATGCAATCAGTGCTGCACAACGTGCTGAATGACAGAGTTACTCCTTCACCGGTCAGTCCCTGGAAACTGGAGAACTCCCTGGGCAGGGAGCAGTGCCAGGCCTTGGTGGGGTGCCCGCGGGGACCCCAGAAATGGAACTGCCTTTCCCTCCAGACCCCGCAGGAGGCGGAGGCAGAGGCGGAGGCGGAGGCGGAGGCGGAGGCGGAGGCGGAGGCTCTGTTCCTTTCCAAAAGGAAGCAAACACCTGGACGCCAGGCTCCTCTCGTCGTCCTCCACGTTTCCTCTGCATCAACCTATGACAGTCCGGCAGAGGATGGCGCGGCTCAGCCACCTTCAGGGTACACTGCGAAGTCAACCTGCACCAAGAGGAAGTGAGCAGGCCCGCAGATCTGTGCTCTGCAGACTCTCTCGTGTGTTTTCATTTGCTAAGGTAAATGTTATTTTCTTCTAAATTACATTTTAATGACCACTGTTCCATATTCATTAGCAGGAGCGTTGTGATGGTGCTCATCAAGTGTGCCGAGCCCATGTTAACTGCAGTCACCTCTCCATGTGTTGTTTTGTGCTTTGTAAAAACTATTGAATCACGGCAACAATAAATACTGGCATCTTGCCCCTTGTTTCAATCAACAAAAATTAATTTAATAATTTTGTCTTGTACTGTACCCCAGGTCTGCCTGCACAGCTTATTTAGAGCAAGGCTTTTGAAAGTAACAGTTAGAATGCTTCTCTCATTCTTCTTTTTTAAAAATATATTTAGTGTAGGATCTACAGGGGTCTAAAGGGTCTCACTACACAGATCGGACTTGTAGTGATTCTCCAGTTTTCAGCTTTCTAAGCCCTGGGCTTACAGGCACCCAGTCTCAGTGTGCACGGGGTGGGGGCCAGCTCAGCAGGCTGGAGATCGGACCTCTGATGCCTACATCTGCCTCAGCAGGCACTTTAACCCGTTGAGCCATTTCGCTTGCCTGCTTCTCTCATTCTTGATTTCAAAGACAGTGTTTTAGCACTTTTATTGATCCTGTGTGGCATTCCAGGCTTCATCCCGATGCACTTGCATGGGGCGTCACGACTCATGTCTACACCGCACGTGGTGTATCATTTATTTCTCAAAATAAGCCATTTTCCAAATTACACTTTCAGTTCTATCATTTTGGTTCACCTGTTTTAAAGTCATCTAATTGCAATTTGATTTATATTCATTTTGGTTTCTCATATCTTGTCATTTTTCATCTTTCGATGTTATACATTTATTTGTTGTAACTTTTTCATTTACTGTCCACATTTATTTTTATTCTTAAAACCAAAAGTCATTACCTTATATGTTGCTCTTTTTGGATCCTTTGCATAGGCAATGCCAAAAGTTGCTGGGCCTCCGGCCCACAGCCTGAAGTCCACTGAGCCTTCTACACCAATAAAAGGTGGGGCGCTTGCTTTCTCTCCAAGGCCCCCCAGTTGCTAGCAGTTACTCCGCATCGCTGCTGTCAGCCCTGGAGTCTAACCCCACTTGCTGCTTCTCGGTCCACCTCCGATGCCTAGGTCTTCCTGAATGGCATGGTTCACTTGGCTTTTGCTCAGCTCTTGCTTTTCTTCTCAGAAGTTTCTTCTAGTATATCTTTTCTTTGTAGGTTCACATTAGTGAGAATATACTGAGGATAAACCCTTCCTTACCTAAAAGCAGAGTGATACTGCTCTGGTACTTAAATGCAAGTGAGTTGTATGCACAATTTAGAAGGTGGATTAATTTCTATAGACAAACTGGCTGTCTTTTTGGTGTTGGGAGCTGTGATTTGCCAAGTCCATTGAGTTAAGAAATACTTAGCTTGTGGTCAAGCTCGCTTCTGGGCATCTCTGCATTGTCTCCACAGAGGACTGGCAGATGGCCCAACAACCTGCAGGAGGGAGATGCATGCTGCCTGCGGGCAGCACCACCCCACAGCTGTGGCCTGGATGGAATAAAAAGAAAGAAGACAATTGACAGAGTTTTGAAGAGCCAGCGTGGGGTGTCTTGGATCCCCTCACCTGTGGACCGCAGGCTTCGGCTTCTTCTGCCTTCCCATCAGGCTCATATCAGGAGGCCTCCAGGCCTGCCACCCTGGCCTGGCTCCACGTGTGCAACCCTCTGTTTCAGGAGCTCTGGGCTTCTTGGCCTCAGCACCTACTGGATCCTCACCGTGGCAGCTCTGGGCTAGCCAGAGCAGACTCTCCTCCTCCACCCTGGGGGCTTCTGGGGTATGCCCCTTGCATAGATAGATAGTCTATTGATTGTGTTTCTAGAGAACTCTAGCCTACACATGGACTCTGCTGGCACTCATAGGCAGGCTGGGGAAAATAGTTTTATCTTTTTAGAATTCTAAATGCTTTATCATTGGCATGCATGATTTAAATGCCTGATGTCCTAAAATATGTCTTAAGTACCTAGTTCTGTCTATTGGCCTGCACAGAGGCCAGACGTATTACCTGGACAAGAAGTCTGCGTGCTGTTTGCTGCGGCCTCTTGTCATGCTTCCAGCTCCGTGCTTCGCACATACGCAGCTGTGCTTCCCACGTTCATCCCTGCTCCCCAGATGCGTACTCAGTCTCCATGGCTTTGTCCTCCTTTAAAGTGTGTGACTTCATATCTCTCTCCGCTAGCTTCTCATGTCTTTGCCATGCAATTACAATTTCATCTTTTAACTTCTCAAATACTTCAGAATTAAAAGTTCTTTCCACACTTAAAAACTATTTAGGATCCCCAAGACATTTTGTCTGAATATTTATTAATATTGAGCATCTAGGAAATGTAAAGCAGTCTATCCATTATGTAATTGACATGACCATTTAGAAATAATAATAGCATATGTTACTTGTCAACATAAATGAAAATGTTATCAACATATATACATTTGGTTACATTTCATTGAGACAAAATAACTCTGAAGCAGAAGAATTTCAGTGAAATGAATGCTGTTTCTGGAAATTTCTTTTGTTTCCCTTTAATGAAGACAGTCACGTCCTCACGCTTCCTGCAGCCAAGCTCATGCCGCCGCGTGTGAAGGGCAAGGACGCCTTGACTCACAACAGCACTTGCATGGGAAAGAGTGTGTTGCTTGTGATGCTAGGAGCACTCTTTTGGGGGCTGCACTAAAATTGGCCGCGTGGTGTGCTGCCGCTTCATTGTCTCACACGTGCATACAGCTGCGCTGTGTGACTGTGCTGTAACGGATTTGCATACTGCCTCGTCAGTGGATATTTTGTTTCTTTCCAACATTCTTCATGTTGCAAAAAATTCTGTAAGCTATCTCAGGCCAGGGCATGGGAACGCTTTGTGCCTGGTAATTGGATACGATGCCTAAGAATTTGCTGCAGGCTGTTTCTAAGAGAAAGCATCTACTAAATATGTGAGGACATCTATGCATGCGTAGGAGCGGAAACAAGGTATAGGTAATAGACATGTCCTACTTTGAAAATAATGCTTCCACATTTTTTTAAGTTAGGGCAGGGCCTATAGGGTGTGTACAGGGTCTCACTATGTGGAGCAGACTCATAGTGATTCTCCTGCTTTCAGCCTCTGAAGTGTTGGGATTACAAATGCATGCCACCATGCCCAGTCTCAATCGCCACCGCATTGTGCCCAGGGGGTGGGGCCAGCATGGCACAATGGGGATTGAACTCTGGCCACTGCACTCTGCCAAAACACGTGCATTAGTCTGCTGAGCTATCTGGCCAGCCCCAATACTTCAACTTTAAAGATAATTTTCTACTGTACAACGCATGCAGCAATTCATGTGCTTCTTCTTGATCCACTTGCCTCCAAGGCCTTCCTACGGTCCAGCATCTTAGTTTTTGACAATCTCAGAGATATAAAACATCATTTACATCACTGTTTTAACTTCCACAATTATTAATATAGGTGAGCATTGACTATGTTTATTCCTCTGCTAAAAGCTCCTGTTCATATTTTCACTGTAATCTATTTTATTCTTAGAGTTTAAAAAATCTGAACTGGTAATATCCATGCGTCCAAGGCATGTGTTGTGTGACTGACATGCAGCACCAGTCACTTTTTTTTTTTTTTTGATGGCACCAGGGATCAAACTCTGGCCCTTGCCCTTGCCAGGCAAGCACTTCTTCCGCTGAGCTATCTCCCTGGGCCTGTGAAGGTAACTTCTAACTTGACTTTGCACTTGCACATTGCAGTCTGTCTTGTGGCTTATATAGGCACACACATGCACACACACACGCATGAGGGTGCACACACACGTACACACACGCGCGCACATACGTGGATATGCTTCAAGACACTATGGCAAATATAAAACTGGTTTATGCCAATTCTTTTAAATTGTTTTAATTGGACTCTTTGTGACCCATTTGCCCCTTAAACTCTAAAGTACTGGAGTCAGAAGCGTCTTTATCACTCAGCGTAGAGCTCTGGGTTCGTGACAGAGAGCTGGCGGCACTAAGCCCTGCTGACTGAATGAAGGAGCTGGTCCTGACATCTGCGCAGAGAAAGCTCAGCAGAAAGCAGCAATCATCGGCTTAGTCAGTCATTAGCTGAAAATGCTTTTGTGTGTAAGTATCAACCTAAGAGCTTCAGAACAATAAAATAGACATACAAGATATGGCTGCCTGTCCTCGGGGCATCTTCACAGACGCAAGTTCCTTCCCGTGCAGAGCTGGGCCTGTAATCCCTTTATTTAGTCTATGTTAAGCAACAGACAGTCCTTCCGCAGTATTATTTTTAATGCCTACAGATGCATGTAAGCACTCTTGGCCTTGGCTTCCCTGTGGGGCGTTTCTCATGGAAAATAATCTTAATGCAGTTTGTAGTATTTCAAATGCCTGCACTCAACTGCACTGAGCATTAGGAAGGTTCGCTGTGAGATCTGTTTGCACAGACCAAACCGGCCGGGCGTGGGCGCATCATCATGGTAGAGCGCAGGCCTTGAGCTACCATCTTCATCTGTAATAACTCAGATATGGAAAACATAGCGGCTCAGCTGAACAAAATACTAAATTGATTCTTTCCAACTCAGGAGCGCCTCTTCTGTATTCCTTTCCGAGAGCTCGCAGTATCTGTCTATACCTCCCAGGACGATCTGCTCGCGAGAACCTGTTCACAGCTCACCTCGATCTTCAGCAGCAGCTGCAGAACTAAACCCTGCGTGGACACGCGAGATTCTGAACTCAGCGCGCTGCGAGCGAGTCTGTCTCGCCAGCATGCACGCAGCACGCGTGGTAATCGAGCCCACTACCCGGCGAGGGTGCTGCAGCGCCAGGATCAGCCAGGCTCTCATGAAGAGTCTTGGGAAGACAGTTATACAGTAACGTGATAAAATAGCTTCATATACAAATATGTTAACAGCAGAATGATAAATATGAAGTGTTTGAGTGTGTTTTATTGTATTTGCTTTTGAAGAGTTATCCAAAAGAAGTAAGGTGAAAGCCTCTGCAAGTCTACAAGGCAGAGCATGTCCACTAAGCCAAGCATTCATTTCACCTCCAGAAAGAACTTATCTCTTTGCCAGAAGTGCCATGTCTGTCAGCCCAGCACTTGGAAGGCTGAGGCAGGAGGATCGCCAGAAGTACAAGACCAGCCTGTGCCGCACAGGTGCTCAAGGCCAGGCTGAGCTACAAAGGAAGACCTTATTTTAAAACAAAACAACAAGAAAATAATGATAATTTCTTTCTAAATTTTAAGGAATGATGGGAAAATTTGTCACAAGAGCCCAGATAGCTTGAGGGCAGGCGAGCTGATGAAAGCGTCGTGTATTTAACATGTCTGTAACACAATAAATCACACACAATGTTAAATGCACTGTATATCATGTGCTATTTATATGTGGTTTTGTAGATATGAAGCAATATAGAATAAATATTTCATAGACAGTTTCCTTTACTTCTCTTAATTTTACCCATTTTTAAGTTTCATTTTTCTATGTCTTTCTGTCCTTCATTCTTATCCTCTTTTTTGCTCCGGAGACCTGGGAAGGGAAAAATGAGCAATTCCGCAGAGAAGGCAGGCTTTCCAGCTCCCTCCACCAGCCCCGTCCTCCCCAAATGAGTGCCGAGTTGTCACTCAGTATGTCAGAGGAACACAAACGCCACCCACCTGCACCTTCACAGACAGGAGGCTGAGTGCGGTGTCTTGGCCAGCGGGCTCCCAGAAGACACAGGACAGGTTGGCGGGCACTGCTGCTTGCAGGGTGGCGGCAAGGAGGGACCAGAGAAGTGGAGATGAGCCCTCGGGACCTGCCACCCTCCACAGTAGGGAAACACAAGATTGTGTCTCGCCCTCCACACATCCACTCCCACAGCCCTTACCGTGCGTGCCCAGGTCCTGCCGGGCACCACAAGATCATGGCATACCTGGAGCTCTGAGGGCAAAGTCCCCTGAAAGCTGGCTCAGAGCCCTGCAGGTGCTGCTGGCAGGAGCAGTGGGGGAGCATCAGTGGCCCCGCTCCCCTCAGCCCTGTCTCCAGGCTTTTTCACGGATCTTAAGGAAAACTCTCTTTGAGAGGACAATGTACATAGCCAGCAAAATTATAAAGAGGTGTTGCTGATTGATAGAAAATAAATTCTGGACTGAACCAGTTTGACCTAAGGCATTCGTGGGGTGTGGAGATGGGACCAGGCAAGGCCGCAGCTCCTCGACAGTCAGGCTGGGCCTGTGGGGGCCTCAGGGTCAGAGCAGTGAGCCAAGCTTCCTTGTACACATGTTATGTGTTCTGTGTGAAAACAAGTACACAGAAAGAAAATGTCTGTCAGTGGTGGTGAGGGCGTGAACCGTGACTGTGACCAGGTTGAGTTGGTGTTTTACTCAATCTTGTGTGTGAAAAGAAGAAGTTAAGTCACCTGTGTAATTAAAAATTAATCATGGTCACCTGCCACTTCAGGATGGGCACATTCTGAGAAATGCTTGGCTGGATGCTTTCTGCAGCAGCGCTGCCTCACTGGCGCTGGACTCGGCGGCCAGAAGCAAGGGCGCGGGCAGAGCTGGTGCTTCCTGGCTTCCCCCGGGGTGATGTCTCGTTGCCCCACTAACAGGTCCCAGGGTCACTTGACACGTGGCAGCAGTTGGGTGTTCCTATCCGTCACAGCCCAGGGAATTTTTGCTACTGAGAACACAGACCTCGTCTTCCTGGCACTTGTACCTGCAGGCATCGATGACAGCAGAGATCCTGGCTGGGGCCTCGCATCCCGCTACACAATAAAAAGTGAGAAAGAAGACTTGGGGCACGCGTCAGTGCTCTGCATTTGTAAAGGCAACGAGAAGAGGCCACGACAGCCTTGCTCACCACACGCTTGACCTGGAGTACTTACCCTCTTTGCATCTCAATTTCTTTTTTTGGTAAAATATGGACAATAAAAACATTTCACAGCACTATTATGAGGAGTAAGATCATCTAATGCGGATGTTTAGATCAATATCCAAAACGTTATAAGTGTCCAATCAGGATTAGCTTTTAATTGTAGTTACAGGAATACCTGGAAGGCAAGAGAAGTCAGCAAAGTGATTCTTCGTAGTTTTAAAGAAACCTGAAATTAAGGCATAAAGATCACATTTCCACAACACATTTTTAACTGCTCTTTTCTCCTGAACATGGCTGTGGAGTTTGTACAGTACGCAACTGCATATGTGCATTGTGTAATAGTGCATGTAAGGAGCTGATTCTCCACTCAAGTAAAATACGGAACATTTTCCGCTTAAACGCACGCTGAGTGGCACCGAGCACCCTCGGATTTGCACCAGGCCTCCGAGCACGCGGCCGCAGAGCTGCTATGTGGCCAGGTCTGCGTGGGAGCTCTCAGAGCGCCCCAAGAGGCCGGGCGTGGGACAGCGCCCGCATGAATACTGTGTTTCAGGTGCACAGGGGCCTCCTCCAGGCCTGTGGGCGCGTGCAGGCAGGAAATGCTTGTGTAAGTGTATAAGGTGACAAAATTACCAGTAATCTAGGAGCAAACAGAACATAAGTGGGAAGATGGGAAACGCTAGGTGTGATTTGGGTGCTCATTGTGAATTTCAAAACACTGAATAACTTTTAATTGTTTCCAAGCTCAGTCTACTTCATATCATATTTCATTTCAAAAGGAGCAGCTTTTACAGTGAAATTCATCCTTTCTTCTACTGTGTTGTCAAAGCCAAGCTCCGCCTTTACCACTGGGCACTCCACAGTTTAATGGCAGAAATCTGCAAGCTAAGGAGACCCAGCCCTAGCCCAGAGGCGGCACAGAAAACAGCCCCAGAAGCGCACATTTCTTATGCACCAGCACAATACCTTTTCACATTTCCCCACCTCAGATTCATCTTCAGAATTCAGTGTAGATTTGTTTTTCTGCTCTTTGGAAGCCTGGGGCACTTGCACATCAAGTGTGCTTCGAGTTGCATAAAACTCTATGAGAAATGTGGTACATAAAACAACTCAGTTTATATGGATGAAAGCCATCAGATACTTCCAGTTTTGTTCCTGATTTTATCCTTATCCAAATAAAAATGAATATAGGGACTAATTTGGAAATAGAAAGCAAAATAATTTCTTAGTTCTTATTATTTTCTTTAAAGGGGAGAATTTTATGAACATCTGAAGAAAACAGGAGTGAACTTGGCAGAATGTATAGTTCTCGGGGAGGATCCCAGGTCCAAATGCACCCCGCCCGGGGGATTGGTAACTATGGGCTCCCGAAGGCCTCTCCAGAGCTGCAGGAATGCAGTCGTGAATTGCTTCAAAGCTTCGGGCTGTCCCTTTACGATAAGTGAGTTGAAATGCATGCTGCAGGGAGCCCTGAGATAAGGCTGAGTAGCCTCCACTGCCCCTGAGGTAACAGGTGAGTGCCCAGCAGGGCTCTATCTCCCTGGCTGCCTCCGGGTAGTTCAGGGTTTGTGCTGGAAACCTCAGCAGTCTGCTCCTCTTCTGGTGCCTTTACTCAGAGCCCATTAAACTTCATTTTGTTTTCTTTGTGTGTGTGTACGTGCATTTTAGGGCAGGGTCTACAGAGTGTTCAGGGTCTCACTACTAGATGAGACTTGTAGTGATCTGCCTGTTCAGCCTCCCAAGAGCTGGGATTACAGGTGCGTGCACCATGCCTAGTCTCTCAGGGCTGGCATGGCAGGCCTGGGGATCGAACCCTTGGCCCCTGCGGCTGCTTGCTAGTGCTTTAATCTGCTGAACTATTTGGCCAGCCCTCTAAACTTCATTTTGAAGCCTGCAAGCAACGAATGTGTTTTTAAACTGAAAACACAACTATATACACTTTTAAAGTTTTAGAAATGAAGGCGAATTCAGTTTTGTTCTGTTGTGATATTTATCTTTTCATTTCTATTATAATACTAGGTAAAGAAAATAACTTTTGAGGACTGGGGAGATGGCTTAGTAGAATAAGAGCTGAGCTCAATCTCTGGTTTGGCAAAAAGAAAGAAAGAAAGAAAGAAAGAAAGAAAGAAAGAAAGAGAAAAGAAAGAAAGAAAGAACTTTTTGAGAAAAAAAATCATTGTAAGATAACAAATAACGTTAATTGGGAGAAACTGTTATTAATAGTGATCTGAAAGAATATATTATAATATAAAATATCAACTATTTTTCTTATTTGCTCATTTTACATTATTATTATTATTATTACTATTATTATTATTATTATTATTTGTACTACCAGGGTTTGAACTCAGGACCCTCCACTTGCCAGACAAGCGCTTATTCTACTGAGCTATCTCCCTGGCCTGCTCATTTTAAATAGTCAGAAAATTACTGTCCAGTTTTTAGTAAAGATCAAATAGAACAAAGAATGTAGAATCAGAGAAAATTGTATTTCAAAATTATTTTTACAACTATAAGAAGAAAATGGCGAAAGTGTATTTTACTCAACTATTTTGTGGACTTCGACATCAAAATTCCACAGCTTTATACTAGTTAAAATAAGCTGTGCCTTGCCTCAGCCTCCCAGACAAGGCAGCACAGTGACACCAGGAGGAAATCCTTTGGGCGTCCTTGAGGGCGTGTGCGGGTGCTGCAGAGCGGCATTGCTACCGCGGACCTGAACCCGAGGAAGGCGCGGCTGGCAGCGCCCTGCAGGCAGCAGGCAGCGGGCAGCGCGTGAGCTCGCGCGGGGCAGGTGGGCCGACGGGGGCTCCGGGCTGGCCGCTGGCCACGCACACCAAAGGCTCTGCGCGCCGCAGGACGGAGCTGCGCGACCCGGAGCGCAGGGCGCGGCGCTGCACCGCCCGCCGGAGCCGCGGGGCGAGTCCGCGCTCAGCCAGCCTGTCCGGAGTCGCGCGGGGCTCTCAGCACCCGGCCCTGCGAGTCTCTGCCCCGTGGGGGCCCGCGCCAGCATCCGGCCAGGCCAGCACGCACGGACTTGGTTCCCACCGGCTGCTGGCAATTCCAGAATATTTCATTCCTTTCCTGGACTTGGGAGTTTTCAAAGGAAACGTGAGGCGGAGAGCAGCCTTGTGCAATAGCAGAGAAAGTGGCCTCTGATAAAAACCAAAGTATCGAGGTGGAATATTTGGGGAAAGCCCTAGCTCAGAAAGTAAATGCAGTTCAGGAAAACCCAGAAGCCCTGCGCTCCAGGGAGCTTGACTCCCCAGGCATCTGCCGGGCAGCCAGCCGGCCAGGCACGCACACCTCATCAGAGGCGGCCTGCGGGAGTTGGACGACAGCTAACGGCCCAATTGTGTGGGGAATTCAAGCAGCGGACTCAGATAGCCTTGTGTGAACACAATTTCGCTTCATTAATACATGAGTGACTACTTCTGGAAATCTAAGGATGAAAACAACTTTTAAAAGGTTGTCTTCTTTTCCCATGAAAAATATAAAATATTCATAAGTGATATAAATCAGACCCACCTGTGTAAACGTTGTGTTGTCTCCCTAGTGTAAGAACCTGAAGGAGGACATAAGACCCAAAAGGCACACTAGCCACTGTGAAAGGGAAGTGCCGCTCAGAGGGAGGCAGAGCTGGGAGGAGAGAGAGGAGAAGAGGAAAAGGGGAAGGAGAAGCACGATGTATACACACGGGACGGCTTGGGTGCTTGTGCTCCTGATTCCCACGGTGAGTGAAACGAGCAGTTAGTGCCTTATTTATTTTTATTCTTTTTAATTTTTGACTAATTTTGCATGCTTATGTCTGGCAATCTAAGAAACGAATTTAAGGATTATAATATGCAACATAACAACCATCGTTAAATTCCTATTATTTTGTTTAGTGAAATTCTGTATCATTTCTAATGGTTTTTATTTTACTATCTTTTAATTCTCAAAAAAGGAAATTATTTAGTGTAATTATCACCAAAAGGGGGGGATAGCACATGGTCTATGTTGAGAAGGCACATTGAAGTGATCACGTGGCTTTCCTCCCAAGGCAGGGAGGATGGAGCGCCACTATGAGAGAAGGGAGAATGCAGTATCACACGAGGGACCCGCTGCCTACGCAGCTTGAGGAAAAGAAAAGAAACTCCTTGAAAGGTTAAGCTAACGAAAGTGACAAAATAGGTAAATGTTTCTTTCTTTGGTCAAATAGATTAAATCAGAATCAAAATATTTTTGTACATATATTCATTATTTATGTTAGCCAAAAGAATTAGAAATACTAGAAGTTATTAAATAAGAGAGGTGTTTAAAGAAAGCACCAGAGGATTTACAAGCCCCTGAGTTGCGTTCCTACGCTTGGAGTGCACTGCAAGTGTGAGCAGCGGAGCGGGCCATACAGAAGTTATTCTTGCTTCGCAATAACATTCATGGCCATTAAGCATAATTTCAGTGAACAAAATCCACTGCAAATATTATTTTTTGTGCTATGTGCCATTTTAAATTCATGGCCATAAATAACATTGCAGAGCTCTTGAGTGTGGGCCGTTTGTGGGGGCTTTGCTGGACTACGAGAGCTCAGAAGCAAACTTCCTCCAAGCCCTGCCTGGCGGGAGAGGAGAGCAGAGGAGAAAGAGGATGAATCCGGGGAGGCCTGGGAGGAGGAAGCAGCCGGGTCGCGCAGTGGGCTGGAACCAGCGCGCTGCCTTAGGAAGTGCGCGGCTGCGGGCGCTGGCAGCTGGCCCCGCTAGACAGGCATGCACGAGCACGCAGGACAACGGCTGCGTTCACCGAATGCCCAGGACTGCGTGCGCTGGCTCGGCCGGCTACGGCGGGGAGAAGCACCCCGGGCTGCAGCCTCCGGGGACTCGCAGTGTCCTGGACTGTCCGCTCGCCCAGGGTCTCCCATGGAAACGTTCCCCTAGGCCCGGGGGCCCAAGCCAAGGACCATGCTCACAGGATGACCAGAAAATAGCGCAGCAACTGCAAGAGACAGCACCAGACAGCAGTCCCGCAGCAGCGCTGACAGTTGAAATGAGGCACCCGGACACGGAGAGCTCGCTTGTTAGACCTTCAGTGCTCCATAAGAGGGATCTACTTATGAAAACTGTCCACGTGCCTTCTTTTCTGCAACTGAAAATCCCCAATGAAGTTGGCTGACTCTCAAGGAAAGGAATATTGTATTGTGGTGACTACATTTATGTATCAAAAGTTAAAATACACAGGTGTGACAGAGGAAAAGCACTTCAATTTGGTGTATCTTGGACATTCGAAGTCGCGAGCTGCCTCCTACATCTTCGCATGTCTCCTAATTCCTTGTACTCTGTCCTTCTGGGCTCAGGGTGAATGCTTTTGAATAAATGATGACATTAAGACAGTAATTAACATTTTACTTAATTCAACAAGAACTGATCTTTTTTCCAGTGTCAGGTCCATGTCCTATCTAATTTTTCCAAAGTTGTTCTGAACTTCTGAATTTTAAGTCAGATTGGTAGCATCTTTTCTGCAGCATTTCCATTGTATCTAAGCACAAAATAAGTAAGTGCTGCTGAGCAAACTGAAAGGGTGGAGAGGTGAACCTGCTGTTCGCTAAACCTTCCCCACATGCATAATTATGTGGGAAAATACTTATATTTTCCCAATCTCATAATTAAATGTCATAATAAAAAGTGAAATATTATTTGTTTATTTATTTATTTATTTTTGGTACTGGGAATTGAACTCGGGACCTCATGTTTGTGAGGCAGGCCCTGTGCCACTGAGCTACATCCCCAGCCCACCTGTATATTTTAAAATGAAATGTGTGCATTATCCTATAAATATAGTTTGGAAATCTACAATATGTACTACACAGTGCTATTGTACAGCTGGAGAATAAAGGTACAGATTTTCGTGTTTTAGGGAATGCAGACTCTAGCTGTCTCTGCCTAATGTCTAAATGATTAGGTGATGAGGGAAGAAAAGCATCCACAGATCAGTTTCTCTCCTCAGATGGTTATCTGTTTTCAATAGTTCCTTTTATAATTTTTACTGATAATTGTATCAATTAAGTATATACAAAATGATGTTAAATATCAATGTTTATGTCCACCTAATGCTTAAAAATGAATTTAATTGATTCATGCTGTGAATTAGTCCATCAGTCTCAGCAGTGAAATATAATCGGGGGAACCAGTTAACACTCAGTGCAGCTGAAGTTTCAAGAGCTCTAACAGTAACACTGCGCAAGCCGTACAGAGCTCACAAGCAGCTGAATTACAAATAAATATTTTAATGGGTTTAGCCACAATAGTTCTTTTCTTCTGACAGAGAGTTATATGTTCTGCTTTGGTTTTCATTTAGTGAATGATTTATTTTCTAAAGCATTTACTCTGCTGTGTTCTCTAGGTTTTAAATCTCGAAATAACTTCTGGAAACCCTGTGTAATTCCATGCCCATTGGTTGATTACATTAACTCTTGGAAAATAAAATTAGTAGTGTTTTAAAGAGCAGTGCTCGCCGTTGCTGTGGGCAAGCATGCTGGAGCTTGGTGGCATGAAAGAGCCTCTTCTGGGCAGCAGGCCGCGGCCTTCACTGGAGTGAAAGCGGGGACGCTTCCATCGACCCTCAGTCAGAGTCCCAGAGCAGCCCCTGCATCCTGAGACTCAGCCAGGTGAACTCTTTCTCCAGGACATAAATGTTCCCAGTGTGCATCTACTTGGAGAGAGAAAATCTTCAGAAAAGTGCAGACTTTCACATCTTGGGTTCACACCGCCCTCTCTCATTTTGTCTCAGGGCATCTGTTGCGTTCTCAGACCAGCCCTAGCTCTGTCCGCTGCACCACCTGCTCAAGCCTCCCTCTGCGCAGTGCTCACAGGTCACCAGTGAGGGTTTCCAGCTGCAGGTCCCTTCTCCTCAGTCTGAGCCTTGGACTCACACGTCCCAACTCCCCTCTGCGAAGCCGACCAGACACAGTGGGGTCTGTAGGAAGGAAAGCTTCCGTTCTGCTCTCTGCTTTTCCTCTCCATTCAGGTCTCTTTCCCTGCCATCACGTCTGTACCCCAGGAGCTCCTCAGACATCAACTGCTCCTAGGGTTTGGGTGCTAGAAGGGCTCAGGCTAGGTGATGCCAAGATCCCAGAGGCTGGGCCCAGAGCTGCTGGTCGGGCCCCTGCTGGGGTGTGCAGCCCCGTGCAGTCCCAGCTCCCCACCCCCATCGTGCCCATTGTGAGGGGGCAGCTTTTCTTCCATTCCTGCCTGTGGTACCTCAGTGTCCACCATCTTCCCCTGCAGTTCGGCAGCGTGGTGCTTGGCTCCACGTCCTGTCCTTAAGACTTTTCTCTAGGAAGATATCTGCTCTACATTTTTCCAGCCAGATCTTCACTGCTAACTCACTGTTGATGAGAACCCACAACTAGGATCTTCCTCAAGGGAAAAAGTAAATGTCCAAGGCAATTCCACCTCAAACAGTTCTGATCCTCTATCACTTAAAATGTAGTTGATATTTTGCTTGATGTTGACTACATGCTATTGTTTGTTAATCAAATAGCTATAAAATGTAGATTTTTTAAGAACCTTGGTAGGTGGCAGTAGGCACAAGCAACCTGGGTCAACACCGCGCACTGGGGCCTTCAAGTTCCTTAATTTTTGAATGTTTTCCTCAATAACAGCTCTTATAATGTTATTATCACATTCATGTTAATAAACATTAGCTACTTACACGCTGCTCAGTTACTTCTTAAGAAATTCTAATGAAAGAAAATGGAAACAACAAATTACACTACACCAGCAGGATCTTTTTTGCACCCAAGGATATAATTTATTTTACACACGATACATTTCAACCTGGAAAGCACAAGCCATTCCCTGGAGCTGAGAAACATCTCAGAGTTTCAGTGTAAAGACTCCATGTTTTAATTAAGAAAAGAGAGAGATGTATAATCTAAGTTATATAATCAAAATCTAATAAAGCAGGTTACTTTGCATCAGCAGTGTATCACCGTGTTCTCCCATGGTGAGGTGCAGGATGCACATAGCCACAGGGCAGAGGAGTGAAGGTCCACTAGGCTCATGCTTTAGGGCAGCTCAGTCCGCGGCCACCAGGCTCCAAGTCGGGAGCATCATGGCAGCAGGAGGCGGGAGGCCAAAGCTGCTCCGTCGTCGTCATCGCCGCCGTCGGTGTCCAACAGCAGAGCCAGGAGCAGATCTGGGGCCCCGGGAGACGCCAAGGTCCCCCTGTGTGAGCACCCAGGCACACAGCGGTAGGCTCCCGTGGCCGCTGGACCAGACCCCAGGCCCACCCAGCTGGGACAAGCAGGCTGTCCTGCTGCAGGAAGGAAGTGCTTACTGCCAGGACAGGACAAATATATTACATATTTATTTGATTGATATTACTTGTAAACAAATTTTCTCAGCGATGTTAGGGCTAAATCTTGGCAAAATGAATTCACAGGAAATACAGCTGCTCGTGTGCAACATAAATGCTTCTAGATCTACAACTGGCCTTGGAAGAAGCACATTGAGATGCTGATGCTTGATGTGGCTCATTAATGAAATTGAAGTTTACGAACAGTAACTCTTGCTAAGATCAGCACTAGTGCACACACAGCCCTGAGGCCCATGGCCGCACTCAGCAGATGCCAGGCAAGCACTCGTGTGAGGCCGGGCAGCGCGCCTGGAAGGTGGGGGCTGGGCGGAGCTGCCCGTCTAGATGGAAGCTTCCTGCAGCCAGCTTCTCCGTTTCTGTGATCCTTTTGTGAGGGCTTTGAAGGCAACATGTGCTCACATGCCTGCCCAAGTCCTGTTGAATTAGGATTCTTCAAAAAGCTGAACTGGTGTTTTCTTTAAGTATATCTTAGTCCTAGAAAGTAGCGTTGCGAAAGCGACGCACGTTAGCAAGGTCACTGCGGGTCTGGACTAGAACCCCTGAACACCACGCTCCCTGTCCCTTCCCACAGGTCCCTACTTGTGAGCTCTGTCAGTCGGCTGTTACCGCACCAAACACCTGGGAAGCAATTTGTACAAAGAAAAGGTTTGTCGTGGCTCCCGGCTATGGCAGTCTGAGTCCCTGCCGTGGCCCTGGGGCCCTCTGAGGACTCTGCCCCAGCCAGACCCTCCCACTGAGCTCGCCACCGCCAGGACCCATCGAGGGGCACCAGGCAGAGGACACGCCTTCCACACGTAGGGTCTAGGACCCAGGCCAGCTCCAGAGTGGAGCCTGAGCCGTGGCTCCCTCTCCGCTGTGTGAGACTGGTGACCAGCATGGCCTCACACCATGTGTTTCCTCTTCCTAAGACAGAGCTGATGTTGGGCACAGGGTGCAGCAGAGAAAGCCTCACCAGCCTAGGCCTCCCGGCTCTTCCTCGAGCACAGACAGGGAGGCATGCTGTTATCCACCTCCCCACGAGGGGCTGGGACCATCCTCCCCGAAGACTATTTCCAGATGGGAACCTAGAAACGTGATCAGTCTACATATTCTGTAGTCTTTGGCTACCGAATAGAAGAAAATCCACTCACCACAGGAATCCAAGGCTGCAGATCCACGTATGAGGGTCGGCAGGTGCACCTGCCCACCGTGGCCTGACTGGTACAGGGGTGGGGGCGGGGAGCATTTCCCAGGGTCCTGATTCACAATGCTCGACCCCAACCAGGGAGAAGCTCAGATCTGATCCTTCACCTGCAGCTGATAAGCAGGGCCCTGCAGTGTGGGCACACCAGCCCGATGCTGGGAGGTTCCTGGGAGGACCTTGGCCCCTCCTCCTCCTCTGCACCAGGCACCCACTGCGTTAGACTGGCATCGTCTCTTCCTTCAGAGGAATGTGCAGTGACTCACCAGGGCACCAGAGCCACAGGCCACTGCCCTTGGAGGCTGTGCCCATAGACCGTTATTTTAATCTTTTATTCATTTTTTCATGTATTTTGTACAGTGTCTCACTACACAGCTCCAACTGGTAGTGATACTCCTGTTTTCAATCCCAGAGCTGGGATTATGGTGTGCACTACCAAGCCGTGCCTTGGTTGCCTGCTTAGTGTGCCCAGGGGCAGGCTGGCACAGCATATGGTGTCGGGGATTGAAACCTGGCCCCTGAGCTTGCACGGGCAGGTGCTGAGTGTGCTGAGCTGTCTGCACAGCCCAAGCAAGAACTTTTTATTAGTAGTGACTAACTTCTTACTGCTAGAGTATAACTTTTTCTTAAATAAATGTATATTGTATTAATATAATTCATTTATCTGTATAAACTTGCAAAATAGTTAACAGTGGTTTTTAAAGGCACACAAAACTTTTAGTAAAATTGATATTGGACAGAAGCATGTTGTGTAGATATTCCTACAGCTTAAAAGAGGAGACACCAGCCTAGTGCTCAGGTCTGAAGCGGCTGAACTCTGCATTTTTACGACCTGGGCAGAACTGTGGGTGCTTGAAATGTCACTCCTGGAAACAGAGGTCACGTCTCATTCTCACCTGAGAAAACAAGTGACAAGCAGACATTTGGGGAGAGGAGAGGACAGGGAAGGGAAGGACCCGACATTGCCCACTTTCTGTGTGTAGATTGCCCCAGACAGCAGCACTGCTGCATCCCAAAATCATGCTCTGAGCAGAGGAGCAGAGTCCCAACCCTTCGCTGTCGTCAGTCCCAAGCTGGAGAGCTGTAGCTGGCTCAGTGTCTGCACATCGATGATGCAGCTCAAAGAACACAAGGTCCAGCACAATGCTCAGGCCAGAGCAAAGTGACCTCGCCTGCACAGGAAGGAAGAAGGACACTTGGGTTCGATTCCCACTCGGTGGTGCTCCGATCAGCTCTGCTCACCCCTGAAGCCCCTGCAATGCAGCAAAACCCTGTGCGCATGTCTGGTGGCGCTTTGGGGTGACGTTCGCCCCTGGGGTGGCGGCACACAGCAAGCTGCTTGCTTCCCACGATGCGTGTGGTGAATCACATCAAGCTGCTTCGTGCCAGCAAACACAATGTGCCTTTGACAGATTTCCCAACCCAGGTACTGTAAGGCAAACCTTAAAGGCGACATTAATTTTAAATCTTAATGAGCTACGCACAGCCATTGGAAATTATGGAACTATTTCAAACTTTACAGCCTTACAAAATGGAAATGATCAGTGTTCTGGGTGTGGGGTCTTTGGAAGGATTTTCCAAATAGTTCTGCTTTGGAAAATAGGATGCATGTGCACTTATTTACCTGAACTCGGTCCAAACAAAATCTAAGTGTTTCTGTAAGAGAGTCTGAAAGCAGCACGTGAGTGTATGGCCAGCACAAGGAGCCCTGAAGCACGGCTGCCTCCGGGCGCCCGACATGCGCGAGGTCGTCAAAAGTTAGGAAGGTCAATTATTTCAATCACTTCATAATACACAACAACTGGAGAAATCTTTATTGTTATGAAAAAACTGGAAAAATCAAAGTCAAATTATTAATTCTGGAATTAGGAAAAAGCCAAAAGCTTCTACTTTTGTTTTATTTAATTGAAAAAAGGGAAAGGAGAGTCACAGCAACTCAGGGAGGAATCTCGGTTCTTAAATGCTCGCTGGTCCTGTGCTGACCCAATTTATTCCTGGCACAAAAATGGTGAAAAACACAATGTTCTCGTTATAGATACAAGGGTTATGTCCTAGTAGCCCAGAAAAAGCAATAAATAAATAAACGAGGAGCAAAGGCGGGGTTTGAGTTGGGCACAGCAGGCTGACAGCTGGGGGAGCGCTGTGGTCAGATGGGCTCCTCGGAAAGCGCTCCGCGAAGCGCGCATCGTGGCGCAGGGGCGCGGAGGAGAATTTCTCCACTGTGAGCTCAAGAGCGGGGTGAACTGGGCGAGGGCGGCTGTGCCAGCCACCAGCGCCCAGGACCCGGCCCTGGGGCAGGCAGGTCCTGAGCTTCCGCAGGGCTCGACAGACTGCGGAGCCCTCACCGGAGCGGAGCCCAGGAGTGATGGCACCCGCGCTCAGTGTAATGTCGCTCATCTAACGGAAGCACGCGACCAAGCAGGCAGGAAAGGAAGAAGGAAGAAGGACCCTTGGTGAGATGCACCACTTGGTTTTCTTTCTGCTGGAAGCTGTGTGCATTAGTATTTGAGTGTTTTTAAGAATTTTATGTTAATTTGAAATTTTCAAAAGAAAAAGCTGCAGGAAGAAAATTGTCTTTAAAGAATAGAAATTACATCCGTCTAGATGCCAATTGCAAATTATAGAAAGTTATTGAGATTTTGAAGTATTTTTAGATCATGCTCTCCCTGAATGATTTCTACTTTAGAACAGAAGTAACGCCGAAGGCCCCGCCTCTGGCCTCAGGGTTGCTTCCCCTGGTCCGGAGGGCAGCAGAGCAGGTGCCGCCCATGCACACCTGCTCGGTCCTCCGGCCTCCTCGCGCGGCTTTGCCTGTTCTCCCCAGGGAACGTCTGTACCCCGCCCTGCTCTCCTCCACAGAGCACGCGCAGCAGCAGAACCCGCGATGCTTCGCCACTCACTTCCTAGAGAAAGTCACCCCGCTCCTCACTCCAGCCACCACTTAACGCCTGCTTGGTTCCTCTGCATGCAGGACGTTTCAGACTCCCACGGCTGTATCCCAACTGCTTCTGCTCCGGCCCTTTCTGTAAATGTAACTGTGTACTCCTGAGTCTCAAGTTTGAGCTCAGAGATTTTTCCAGCGACCTCCCTCCTACCACAGAAGAGACTGTGCTTCTTATGGTTCCAAAATATTCAGTAACACTTTGTCACTAAAAGCTACTCTAAAGTAGTAACTCCACAAGTGTGTAACACCAAACTTTCCATGTGTTCAGAAGGCCACTGTGTGTTTATTAATGTGATGAATGGACTCAGCAGGAATAAAACTATCTAATTATCTGATCATTTTTAATATTATCATGATAACAGATTTGGAATTTTCTAAAAAACAGTTTAAATATGTGACATTCCAAAACACTTCTTTAGACTAACCGTGTTTTGGACAGGATCAGTCGCCAAGGACAAAACGATGGTAAAACATTCATGGTAATCATTGATACCAAAGTTTCTGAGAAGAAGATACAGACAAATAATTTTTTTTACAATAAGTGTTTTGATGAAATACACAACAGACTCTAGAAGATCACAAAGGCTTTTGTTTTAGGCCAGTGCTGGAGGAGGAACAGGGACGTTCGCTTCTTGGGAAACCGCCGTCTCTGGGACAGCGGGTCAGAGTTGGCCACCGCCAGTGTGAAGCAGACAATTTCCACAAAGAACGACCTAAGGAGTAAAAGGAGAGGAAAAGGAACTACAGAGAAGGCAGTAGGAAGTTCAAGATTTGAACAAATTCAGTGTAGCAGTTTAGCAGGAACCTTAGGAATACCTTAGAACATAGAACAGAAGAATGTGATTGCTAAACTTGGAAAAGCAAAAAAAAAAAAAAAAAAAAAAAAAATTGCAGTTCCTCTATCTTGGGGCATGTGCAGTGAAATGTCTATTTATTAAATAGAGGAAGATTGATTTGTAAAAAGTGAGATCTTAAGGCTAGCAGACTCTGAAACACTTACTTCAAAATTCAAGTGAGCATATAGATTTGAAACATGGATTTACGAACTCTCAGTGCTTCGCCCAGGCTGAGTTAAAATGATCAAGGAAATATCCTTGAAGAACTTTGATAGACAAAGAGCACACATAAGAAAGCACTCAGTTCTTTTGAGAAAATACCCAGTACAGGAATAGCTGGTTTGAATGGGATTTCCAGTCCTAGTTTTCTAAGGAATCTCTACACTTATTTCCATAATGGTTGCACCAGTCTACATTCCCACCAGCAGTGGAGAAGGCTTCCTTTTTCCC
>NDGN011262729.1:0-10936 GCA_002564285.1 Tympanoctomys barrerae | reverse complement strand
GGATTGAACTCAGGCCCTTGCGCTTGCCAAGCAAGCGCTTATTCTACTGAGCCATCTCCCTGGTCCCAGTAGGTGTATATTTAAGCCATGAATAATGGTCATTTTTGGAAAAGGTGATAACGATTTCACATTCTTACTGTTTTCTTGGTTGTGAGATGTAACTAACAGCAGTGATGTTGCTGAAGAGAGTTAAGTCTGGGGGAAAATTCTGTAATGGTTCAACTGAGCTAACTTAATTTGGATTAGGTCATCATTTCTTCCATTGAGTATGTTTTGTGAATTTAAAAGGGTTGCCCCCAAATCTAGACCTTGAGAGGCCAGTCCCTTTTAAAGCTTATTGCCATGAATGAAACACATAGTCATTACTCTAGAGCACTACTATCTCTGACAGATGAAGAGGACTGGCTTTAGAATGTGCTGAAAGGCCATCAGATAATGCAGCACAGGACTGGCTAGAGTTATTGTTATCTAAACTCATTTCCCTTGTTAACTGTGGTGAGCAGAACTGACATGATTAGGTGCAAAGATTTCTTGCTAAACTAAAAAAAGGAACTCACATTTAAGCATCCATGTGTGGAGTTCCTAAACTATTGGTCTTAATAGTGTAAAGTGTAGGCAAAGGTATAGAATATTACAAAGTAATATTAAAATGACTCAATGAGAAAGAAGTAGCTCTCTGATGATAGATGGAGGAAAAGTCTCCACATCAACCGAGCTTAAGCAAGTCTGTATCAATGGGGCTGCTGCCTTTACTGTGGTCACCTTTCAGGAGAACTAGATGTCTCCAAGGAGCCAGCTGTCCTTAGCTGGAATTCAGTACAGGGACTTCCCTTTAGTGAAGAACAGAATGAAAATTTACACAAATACATCTCCAAGGTCATGCTTTTCTTGTTGTTGCTTTCTTGTGACTTTCAAATTCTTATCATCTTCATGGCATTTCCCGTTCACTGCACATACTCCCTGTTTAGATTGCTATGTGCTTTAGCTCCTGGCTTGATGCCCATTTTCCCCGCAGTTTGCTGGATTCCTTATGGCCAATCCTTCCCACTCAGTTAGTCTCTAGAGGATAACCAATTGAGTGGAGCATCAGAGGATGCAGAAGCTCAGAGGCCTGTGCTGCCCCTGCCTTCGAATTCAGCCATTTCAAATAAAAAAAAGAAAATTAATAGGAAAAGAAATCTGTGAAGGTTTATTTCTCCATTAATTAATAGGAAGTGATCTCAATAATCTATATAAATGTCAGATCACTTTTCAGAAATCAGGTGCTGCTTCCTTCAATTTTTGGATTTTACTAGTGCATAGAGTCATATTCTAAAGTAGAGGACACAATTCAGTATAAGAAAACATATTTTAAAATTATTTATTTATTTACTTGGTACAGGGTCTTACTATGCAGCTCAAACTCATAATGATCCTCCTGTCTCAGCCCTCCCAGTGCTGGGATTACAGTTGTGCCCCACAATACCTGGTTTCTGGGCCTGTTCGGCTCACCCAGGGTTCCGGGGCTGGCATGGCATGTCGTACCAGGTATCAAACTCAGGTCCTTGCACTTGCCAGACAGGTGCTTAGACCACAGAGCTATCTCTCCAGCCCAAAAAAATATTTTTGAAGCTTTCCAACCACTGGGGAGAAATTCCCATAGTAAAGATAGACCTGAGTGTGTAAGTTGGACAAAAACTTCAAAATGGAAAAACTAAGCAACTGTATAAAATGGACAGAAAAAAAATCACTGAAAAATTTTAAGTAGAGCTCTTTATTAAATTTCCCTACATCGAAAAGGAATGAAGGAAAGACAATGGAAATATCACTGGATAATTTATTTACTTTTGAGATAGTAATATTTGAAAGTCTCCCAGCTAGATTCAGGAAAAGTAAAAACTTTCTGGATTTTTTGTCTGTTTGTTTAAATAATGGTATATATAGGTGATATGCTCAGTGTAGGAAACAGGAAAAAAACCTGCCTGTGTGGCCAAAATTCAGAGTGAGTCAACTGATGCATCTGTTTTCTGGAGAAGACTGGACACTGTAGAGTGTGACACAGCTCTACACAGTAATGCTCTTAAATCCCAAAATGTGCATCTGCTTCTTCTGGGTCCCTGTTTTTCAGTCAGCTAATATCATCTGAATGAATGAAAGCTAGGAAGAGTCATCTGATAATATTTAGACCTCTGTAGTTACAAAAATATTTCTTTATAGCTAACACATGTCTTAGCATTTTCATTAATCATGTGAATGTATTTGGAAAACCTCAAAATAATTTCTGATAGTGATAGTTTAGAATTTAGAAGGCATATCTATAATTAAATCTTTTCTTTGAGAAGCTTTTAGAAAACTATTTAAAATAATTATATATTACACATTCCAATATAAAACGCAAGTACAACTAATTTTGTTACACTATCAAATGTACTTACATATAACTGAATTTCAAAATATTATAACTTACCTAAAATACAAATATGATATGGACTTATCGCAGAATCATATTTGCTACAATCTTTTAGAACATATACTTTAAAATAATTAATTAAACATGATTATTCATTAAGATCAATTTCAATTTTCAATAATAGTTGTAGCTATTATCAAGTGTATAGCATGCATACATTGAAAATCAATTGGATGATAGCTGCAGCAAACTTAATGGACAACATAACAATTGAGAACTGCTTTTTATTTTATGTTTATTATAAAACTCAATGCTAGAATATAATGGGACAATGTACAGAAATATGAATTTAGTTTACTAAATATTTTGTTTTTTATTCCAAAGTCTGTATCTTTTAAGCTTCCAGGTTTGTGTTACTTTACGTTCAAAAATCTATATAATGTTACTTATAACTCTTGTTTTCAACAGGGACATATTAGAGACCAGGCATTATATTTTTATCACTTCTTAATGAAATTCCTGATAATTCTTGTTTTTGAAGACAAAATTGTGACAATTTTAACATTTCATGGTTATTAAAATTATGCTTATTTAAAAACAGTAATTTTATTTAAAATAGAAAAAAGAATGTGAAGTCTACAATCAAAACTGTGTCTTTATGAAAAGAGAACATTCTCTGTCTTGACTATTATTTTAGACTTTATTTTCATTATTTGGCCTCTTTCTAGTTCATGACCTTTCCTTTATTTTGCCTTCACAATGAAAAACAGTTCCATATACATTTTACATTATAATCAGCTACTAAGCCATGAAGTCAATGATAGTTGTAAATAATCTGATTTAGAGAAAATTCCAAACAGGCAATATTTACTACACTTACTTTTCCCAGAAAATTTTAGATGGAAAAAGATAATGTCTCTATATTAAAACATTCACATTGTTCTGTTTAAAATTCATGTTATTAACCTTCAGAAAATGCAAGTTTGTCATATGATTTTTGCAACTTGAAAGATGTTGTGATCCTAAAGGTACACTTTCATGTTAGAGAAGCTAAAGCCTCCCTGGATTTCTAAGTCTTTTGAGTTTTTCTGACAAAAACGCAGGGCTGGGACTTCAGTTTTGAGGTTAAGTCTATATTTACAGTATCTAAAAAAGATAGAGAAGTCCAAGGTTATCAGTACAGTGTCTGAATGCTGAGTCTTCTAGACAAAAGACTACAAAATTAGAGATCTGTGAAATTTTGGAAGCCTGTGAGCGCACACAAACCCTGGACAGGACCACACACCTAAGTACGACCCGCACAGCTGAAGGCCGCAAGAGCGATCTGGGGAGACCCTTGGTGAAGCTCGAAGGGCACACAAAAGGATGACACAGGGGAAGGGAAAGTGTGCGCCGAGAGCACTGCATCTGCACACCTTTGATAGAGTGTGCTTTGAAAATTAGAAAACATTTGATTTTGTCAGGAAGAGGGGTGGAAAGTAGCAGAAAATAAGGGTCTAAAAATAGAGAAAAACTAAAGCATGAAGTCTTCAAAGATGAAGACTATGTCTCTGAATTTGATCTCAGAATTTTGAATGAGTCACCGTGTGGATATGTGTGCATATTTGTCATTTGTTCACTATTGATTGCTATCACTTCAAACCTTCTCAGCGCACAGGCAGAAAGTTTGCCTGTCTGCGTTCTTGTGGGCTCAAGTTATTGTCCCACATGGGGCTGCCACAAAGGTGACATGGCACATCAGCCAGGAATGCCTTGGGGGTTTCCACACTGTGTTCTCTTAAAAGTTCCCAAATAGAAATTAATATGAACTCTTTCTTTTCATGCCATTAGTTCTAAGAATTCTTTTGGCAGTGTAAAGGGAGTGAAATGGGAAAAATACTTTTTCTACATTCATTTTGGTCTAATAGAATCATTTGTTTGGTTGATTTTTTTTTTTTTTTACAGAATTTGACCCAAAGCTACTTCTTTTTGTTTAGTTTTGCTTCAAAAATTAAACATGAAGACAATGCAATCGCCACATCATTTCATTCCACACACACAGCTATATTCAATCCCACTCACAGCTATATTCCTATTTGTTCTAAACATTTACACATGACTCTGTTCTTTGAGAGTTCTTAAATCAAGCTTGTATCTTGAATCTCATTTGGAAAAAAAGTTTTCTAAATCATCTCTTGATACCTCATAATTCTTTTATCTGAGCATATGTTAAGATTATTATACCTGTGAAACAGGTGTTTCATGCTTAAATGTATTAATGAAAATGTTATACTTAGTAAGAGACTCCTCATACCATACATATTTAGAGGGGAGTAAAAGTAGAAATTACAACTTTTTTTTTTACAGTAAAAGTAGCAAATAATAAATTTTGGCTATTCATTTAAAATCTATAATAAATTCCATCTTTAACAGATAGAGGTTAATTCAAAGTTTTAAACCAATTATTTTATGTGCAATATTTTCAATATCATTGAAAATGATCTGACATTTCTGGTAGACCAACAATATAAATGACTTGCATAAAGCTGAAATGTGGCTCAAATAGACTTTAATCATTACTTCAGTCATTTCCTCACTATGGATTTTGACTTGACCAACTTCAATCCACAGTAGCAGCTTTGTTCCTAAGAGACTATAAATTGAAGAAACACTCACTAAGGAGCAATTGCTCACGCAAATCAAAGTGGTTGCTATTATCATAGGGCAGCCCACAGCAAACATCTGCTGCAATTATTGCAGCACGCTTGTATGGGGTGCACGGTGTTTTTGGTTTCACTCTTCTCTGAGACCTGTTTGCTTGTGAGAAAAAATGTTCAATAAAAGAAGTTTTACCGCCACATACTATAGCTGTGCTTGAGCTCAATGTGGAGACTTCTTTTCTTTCCCTGAATTCTGAGCCGGGGGAGCACAAAAGGGGTGTTGTGCTCTGGGCTAGTCTGGCATGCATGATACTCCTTCGGAAAGGAGGTGTGAACAGCTTCCAAAACCTACACTGTTTGCTCCACAACTACTCAAAACTAAATCAAACAGCACACAGAGTCACTTAGTCCAGAATATACAAGAACAAAATCTACTGGCCATTGTGATCCACACATGGAACGAAGTTCTTAAATTTAAAGGCATATATATATATATATATATATATATGCGTTAAGAGTTAAATCACTTATAAGGCTTCAAAATAAATGCCTTACATATTACATGTGGCTGGGTTTGCCTGTAGTTCTCTTAACGTGTCAAAGTGCAGGTCATAAAAGAATCCATTGTTTGTAGGAGAGAAAGGTAGTTAGCTAATGAAGACTATCCACCGCGGCAAGTCACCACTGTTTGTCAATACAATAAATACTTATTTAAAATCTCTAGGCATATCTGTAATTTTTAAATCATATGATGTCTATAACCTGACCGGACAGAAGCTACTCCGACTCCGACCCTGTTTTGTGGAAGTGTGTGTGTATGGGCACACATATGTGTATGTATTTTTCCTCTGTAAATTCTGATCCCAATCAATGCAAATCTTTCAGGTCAAGTTTCGCTTCAACTTATTTTTACGCCGTGCATTCAAAAAGGAAAAAAATAGCTTACCTCTGACAGTCAAGTGAGATGCCGGGAAGCCCCTTCTCAGCTTCAGCCTCAGCGTGTAAGCGGATGCTCTCTGAGCCAACAATCTGTTAACAGGAAGCAGGTGAACCCGAGAGCGTCTGCCTGCGTTACAGCCCAGTGCCCACTCGAGCACACACCTGCTTTCTCAGACCTGCTGCTCCTGTGCGACAGCCGCGCGGAGGACCGGTGTGAGCAGAGAGCAACACCCTCATTTGGAATCACTGGTTTTCAGGATAAGCAAATAGGGAGCTGCTGAGATAATCCAGGAGGAAAGGCTTGCCTTCCCGAGACAAGAATCCCTTTCTGCTCCTGATAGCAGATATGCAGCATTATCACTCTGCATTCCACTTTCTCCAATCAGCTAGCTGCAAGCAACAGCAGTCAACAGCTCGTGGAAAGGGCAGTTTGCAGGCGTGTGCGGCTGTAGTAATTGTACACTAACATAGCCATTGCTTCTCTGCTCTCTGGATCAAGTCTTTCACAATGTTTCTTCCAGGGTAAAGCTCGGCAGAGCATACCACACTGCTTTCCATAAGTAAAATGGCTGGTCCTCGGTGCTGCTGCACACAGCTCATTGGGTTCCACGGGCTTTTCGTAGCCATAGCAACAACCAACAGACAGACTTACACAGCAAGCATGGCTGGTCATGTGCGGTGCGCGACTCAGCTTGTTAATTTGTTTCATCGAACTCATCATTTTTTTTTTTTTTTTTTTTTTGTGCAGGGTAGCTTCTGTTACCTTTCTAAATATTTCACCAATAGTACAAGTGCTCTGATCTTTTTCGGCTTTGCTGAGGAACTTTTGTTGTATAAGCCAGTGCCATATGCGAAATCGAGGAAGTGTTTGCCTCTATCCAGGTTAATAATATGCAAAGCACAAGAGAGACACTAATTGGAACCATTGTCAAAACAGGTTCTACCTTCAAGTCATAGAATGCACAGAAAGGAGCTTGGCAGACGGGGGCAGACATGCTTTTTGATTTCAAATGCTAATCTTGTCATCATGTAACTGAAATAAAGCCCCATGAATTTTTATATGTGGTCAAAATAATAATGGAATCAGAATATTACAGTAGGTTTTTGGAATATCTATTTATGGATTATATTTATCTAATTATTTTAATACATTACACAACCTAAAATAGAATTTTAACTTTTTTCTACTGTTTCTCCTATAGGGAAAGATTTTTTTAACTCACTGATAATTTGCAATTTAAAATCTTTTTCAAACAACAAAACCAGACGAAAAAACCTTTGACTTTACAAATTACATACCTCCAAGGCAAGAATCCTTTTATTTGATCAGTAAGCTCAGTCACATTCCACCCTTCCTTAAAATTTCACCTCCTTGGGGAATCTCCCATGATTAATGCCACTAACAATTTTTCAAAGCCCCAGCTGTTTCTTGTATTTAAATACTGTCACTATTCGTATTCTATTTGATATATGTTCCCATTTGGTTTTGTTTCTAGCAGCCTGTTTGAAGTAGTGTTAACACTTTGGACTTACAAATATAGGTGTTTCTTTTGCTAATAGTCTTTTGGTGTATATTCTGTAAGAATTGCATTTCCTCATGGAACTGAGCACCAATCCTTTGAGCAGTCATTCCTAAACGGTAGCACGCATAGGAATCTGGTGCACTCAGGCCTGGAGATCTCATCTCTAGTCCTTGCCCGGCCACATTCACATCCGGCAGGTCTGAACCAGCTTCGGAATATCCTGTCTCTTGAAGAGCAGGGGCTATTCCTGCTCGCTGAGGCCTCACCCCTTCCTGCTGTCTGAAGCCTGCTTGGCTTTTCTCACAGAAGTTAGCCCTTATAGCCTCTTGCCTGGCTGCTCCTGAACACGCCCCTGTCTTCACCTTCTGCCTGATAGCCTACCTTTCACTTCTCAAATTGCACACTCTGGAATTACATACTGTTTCATGATTCTCTGCCTTGCAGATGTTTTTGCTTTCTGAAAGGGGCTCAGCTGGCCCCACCTGACACCTTTTTACCTCCATTCAAGATGTCTCTTGCTTTCTTTATCTTTCCATATCTGGTTCAAATAGACCACCTCATTAGGGACACTCCCAGGCTTGCAGGGGCCACCTCTGTGCTGCTACTGTACCTGGGACCTTTCACTGTTACAGGACTTGTCATGCCCTATTGACTTATTAGCAGTTTTCCTTTGATATCTGACTCCTAGACTGCTCTTTACCTGCTGCAAAGCCAGTCTGGCCCATATCTTATTTCTTTTCCATACATGGTATAGTATAACTTCTCAATACGTATTTTTGAGATGGGGTTCCACTATGTTGTCCAGGCTGGTCTCCAGTTCCTAGACTAAAGTGGCCCTGTTGTCCCAGCTTCCAAAGTAGCTAGGAAGATAGGGATGGTTTACTATACCAAGGTTTCTTACAGCATTTTGAATAATGACCCCACTACCCTGCATAAAGAAGTACTACGTAAGTGGATAGTGTGATATGTTTTTGTGGGCTTTTAAAAAAAATTATGTATTTGGTACAGGGTCTCGCTATGCAGCTCAGACTGATAGCAGTCCTGTTTCAGCCTCCCCAGCACTGGGATTACAGGTGTGTAGCACCACACCAGTTTTGTTGGCTGGCTCAGTGCGCCCGAGGTGGGGCTGGCATGGTGTGCTGTACAAAGGATCAAACCCACGTCCCTGCACTTGCCAGGCAGGCACTTAGACCACTGAGCTATCTCCCTGGTGGATGTCTGTGTTTTAATGTATTTTTTTTCCACACCATCCATTTGCTGAATTCTTGTCCTCTCTGAAAAACTGAAGTGAATTTTTAAAAAACAAAATTCACACATTACAAGAAGACATCAGGAAACATTCTAAGGTCATTTGTGTTTAAGGATGGCTTGGCTTTTTTTACACTGCATTTCTGAAAATATCTTTCTTCTACCCCCACATACTCCATTATCTGGCTAGAATGTTTGAAACTCATTTTCCTTTAAAATTCCAGAAGTTTTCTTCCTTGATCTTGTATCTCCTGTATGCACAACATCCTTAACTCTCCCTCCTCCAAAGAGGACTGGTTAACGACCCAAGCAGCACCACACTTGACTGTGGGAAGCTGGTGGAAACTGAGATGTAGCCTTCTCCTGCCTGTGTCCCCATGAGATTCCTCATGGCCTCTTACTGACTGTTGAGAAGCCATCCCTTTGTGTTCAAGGGGAGTTGGTTCCATGACAACCCCTACTGCCCATACTAAAGTACTCAGATACTCAAGTCCTCTGCATACAGTGGCTGGCACCTGCCCATAGCCTACATACCTGTGCTAGAACTTCATCATTGAATTACTCAGAAGATCTCATGCAATATGGATGTTATTATACTACATTATTTAAAGAGTAATGACAAGAAAAAGTCTATGTGTGTTCATTGCAGGCATTATTTTTGTTTTTGAATATTTTCAACCCTTGGTTGGCTGAATCCATGGATGCTGGCGTCATGAATGGGAGGGCTGGCTGTGTGTCTCTTTCTTCTTTAAATGCTCTTTGTTTTTTTACCTGCCCAAAGGCCAGCCTTGTTCTTGCTGTCTGCTGTGGAACATCAGGGTCCCAGCAGCCTTCCAGCTCATCTCTACCCAAAGTCTGGCATTTACTCTTTTTAAAAATGTTTATTATAAATATAAGTGCCCAAGAGACAAGTAGGATTTGTCCAGCTCATCTTGCTGAGTCAGACGAGGTGCCTCCTGAGTCACTGTCGGTGTCACACCTTACAGCCCTGTGCCCTAGACAAGTTAGCTATGGTAGGGACACTGGGATTATCTAAGTTTTTTTTTTTTCTAATATGATAGCTGCAAAGTAATAGCTTCATTTGGTGTTAATTTGCAGTTCTCTGATTACTGACAAAATTAAATATCTCAGTTTTGAATGGTCTTTTGGGTTACCTCTTTGTTCTGTACTGGCACATTGTCTTAGTGTGGATTTTTCAACAAAAATGACCATGAAGAGTATTGTATGTTCAGTTTTTAAAAAATATTTAAAAATTACAATTAAAGTGACTCAAAGTTAATAAGGTATTCATTGAAATGTAAAAGGAAGGCCTATCATTCACACTGCTAATTGCCTTTATTCTTATTATGAGATTAAAAAGTCAGAATGATAGTGAAAATCTCTTGTTCAAAATTATTTTCAGTAGAAAGCATCTACCTCCATGCCATAAGATGCTTTTCAAACTAAAGATTGTTTATAATGTCAATATAAAAATATAATATTTACTTTTCTTAGTCTATTTTAAGAATTAAATTATAGATTACACACACAAATCTATTTACATCTTCCTATTATTGTCTAAGAAAGGTGAGCACAAATGCGCCAAGTACTAACTCCTGGTAAATCTCAGGTGAAGGATAGTTTGTTTTACTATTCTTTCCACTTTTTAGTAAGTATGAAACTTGGCATTTTAAGATAAATTATTTCTAATGCAAATAAAATATAGTGTTAAGAATACACAGATTTCACCCACAGCAACTGTCAGTCTCGTATCAACAGTGAAATGACCCAGAGGTAGATAGTCAGAGAAGCTCTCGAACTTCACATGCTTGGAACCATGTGAACAATGGCAGCATCACCAGATTTCAAAAACTTGGGCCCATCTTATGGCTTCTTAAACAGACTGGTGATCAATCTTTTCTTTCAGTTCAGCAAACTTGCAAGCAGTGTGAGCTGTATGACAATCCAGGATAGGGGCATAGCCAGCACTGATTTGGCCTGGATGGTTCAAGATAATCACCTGAGCAGTGAAACCAGCTGCTTTCATTGGTGGGTCATTTTTACTGTCACCGGCAACATTGCAGACATCTTTGGCAGATACAAGCTGTGGACAAGAAGGCTGCTGGAGCTGGCAAGGTCACCAAGTCTGCCCAGAGAGCTCAGAAGGCTAAATGAATATTATCCCTGACACCTGACACCCCAGTCTTAATCAGTGGCGG
>NDGN011262703.1:0-10448 GCA_002564285.1 Tympanoctomys barrerae | reverse complement strand
TGCTGGACTCTTGGAAGTCATTTCACTCCCAGAGCTCTGGTAGCTTTTGGCTTAACACAGTGGAAAAGCACAGGTGGGAACTGTGGGCACTAAGCCCTGGAGGAGTTTGGCCCACAAAGGCATTTGGCCTGGGTATCCTGATCACTGGGCATCTGTGAAGGTTGAGCCCCCAGAAGGAGAGCCTAAACACTGTCATTTGGCAGGAGACTGGGAGCTGGGAAGATGAAGAGACACAAACCACGGCAGAAAGCAATGGTCACCCCATGAGCCAAGGCCCAGTGCTCTTGGAATTCTCTAGAGCACTGAGCATTATCCACTTTATGTGGTTGCTTCACAGTCACACCCCGACAGAGGCTGCTGCTCCAGGAACACAAAAGTCTACAATCAGGATCTCCCTGCCAAGTTTGTTTTGAAAATCCCTTAGTTACAAAAAAGTTGAAGGAATAGTATGATGAGCCAATCCTTACTCCCACACCCACCAGCCTCAACACGCCACCCTCTTTCCTTTCCCACTCCCCTCAAACCTCACTCAGAGACATTTGGAGGAAAAAGTGTCATGTCTATAACTTTTAGGTGGTTCAGCCAAAGAAAACATTGTATATCTCTCATGAACAAGTGCATTTTCCTACATAGTGCCATTGTCACACCTAAGAAATTTAGTATCGTATATTATCTAATATAATCTATACGCAAAGATCCCAAGTTTCCCCTGAAATATCCTGCAGAGCTTTTTGTGAATCTAAGATGCCATCCACAAATATGTCCCGGACCTGCTTGTCTTGTTGTCCCAGCTCCCCCCAATTGAGGGCATCTCTCTCTCTTTCTCTCTCTCTTACTGTTTTTGTCTCTTGATGTTGATATTTTTGAAAAGTCCAGGCCCCTAGTCTTGTAGAATGCCCTGCTTTTGTCTGCTTGTTCCCTCAGGTTGAGGAACTGTTGGCAAGAAAATACTGTAGTTGCCTTTGTGTAGCTATGATTTATGCACTTGATGTCCGTCTCTCCGGGGACCTCTGTGGTTACTGCTTTCGTTGTGAATAAATAAGTCATATTAAATGTTGTTTTCCTCTGTTAGGGGAATTAACTACAGCTTCAAGAGAGGCGTCTGCAGATGCTGGGTCTCACAGCCGAAGCCCAAGCAGGCTGGATTTCTGGCCTGTCCCTGGGACCTCTTCTGTGCGGGGCGAGCTCAGCACAGTGGCCCCAAACACGTGTGGGGATGGCCCAGCCACACATAGACAGGAAGCACAGACCAATGCTTGTGAGGGTCCCTGAAAGCCATTCAGGCTGCCTTGGTCCCTACCTGCTCCAAGAGTGACAATGTGTACCATGCCTTTGTCCTCATTCATTACCCCCAAGATGTGGTCTATGATGCTACTGCTGCTGGCCACTGAGCATTACAGGTGTGAATTGTCTTTGGCATGTTTGTCCTGGTAAGCTCTAGGGCACAACACATTCTGTGATGGTCTCTTGAAGCACACTAGCTGTGGCTGTCACCTTGCCTTTGCACCAGGAAACTGTCCAGACAGCCACTCAGCAGGGTTTCCCGGCCACTCAGCAGTGCCCAGGTGGAGAGGAAGTGTTTTGCCACTCCTTTCAAAGTCTCTCCTGGTCCACGGCCCCTGCTGGGCTAGTCTTGCCCTCCCCTTGACTCCCCCAGTGCTTGTGTCCATCATGGATCGACATACTGGGAAGCAAACTTTCCCAGTCCCTAGCTTTGGGATCAGTAAGTATTGGGCAGAGGGGAGGGTGATCCTGGACAGGAAAGAGGCAACTAGTTTTCCTGCATCTCCACTGCCATAATAATGGCACGATTGTGCATGACTAAGTGAAAATAGTGAGGTTCAGTGCAAGTCTCCAGAAACCACTCCAGACCCACACGATGTGAACCTGTCACTGGCTGTTCACATGCACATGCCTGATGGCCATGTATGAAATAGGCTGGGTGTCTTCCACAAGTAGGTACCTCCTGCAAAGTGATGGCCAATACATCTTCACCCTAGATAAGTGTGTTTGGGACACTGTGCTCTGAAGAAGATGGGCCTGTAGTGGGAAGGTCCCAAGGCAGTTGGGTCAAGTCAGTGCCATTGTCTTGTGGCAGTACACCTGGTGGAGGCCAAGCAGTTGTGGGGATGTGCTGCATGAGTGACGCAAGTCCTGCCTCTCTGTAGCCCTTCTCATTCTGCTGTCCCTGCTGGAGAGGTAGGCATGGATGGTTGCTTGTCCTCATGGAACAAGGGGAGAGCTGTCCAGCCTGGCATCTTAAATGCCTGGCACCTCACTGTACCATTCACGGATGGATGATGTCTTGTTACACTAAGCTTTGGTTTCCCCACCTTGGGCTTGGAGGTTTTAAATACTCCCTCTGCCCTGGGTGCCTAGGAGAACTAGCTCTGATGGCACCTCTTGGATACCTGCTGCCTACCAGACACTCTTCTAGTGCCCCCTTTGTTTCCTGGGGAAGTGTGGCTCTTCTACCCACAGGGGCCATTTGGCCCAACTCACCTTTGCTTTGCTGGGGTCACAGCACTTGGGGACTTGCAGACCCCCACATGATACAGTGCCACACAGGTGAAGCCAGCACCACCGCTGCACATGTGCTCTGCTTGCTGGGGTCAGGGGTGGCAAGGCCACTCCACTTGGGAAATGGGCTGGTGTGGGAAGGTGGCAAAGTGGGACCTCCAAACCAAGGGTCCTGACTGCAAGCACATGGTGAGGGTGGGGTTGGAAGGAAGGGGTGCTGGGGCTGGCTCTCTCTGGTTGCCCCAAGAGGAATCATAAGGGCCTGACTCAGGAGGGAGAGGGGTGGCACCTCCAGGTAAACTGAGTTGGGGAAAGGGTTCATGATGGGGAGAGGATTTCTGCTGGGGAGGTTTTGGAGAGGAGAAAACTTCTGGCCAACCAGAGGGTGTTTCCTGTATCTGCTAGTTCCTCTACCTGGTTCAAAAGCCCAGCACTGTGCTAAGTACCATGGATAAAACTGAGGTATGAACCATGTTCTGAGTAGGCCTTTTATCACTATTATTAACCATGCAGACCTTTGTCCTCAGGCGTCTCTTCTCCGTATCAACGGACCTCAGAGAGCACATGGAGTCCGACGGTAGTGAGTTCTCTGGCACGACGGTCAGGCTGGCAGGCCCATGCTGGGGCAGGCCTTCCAGAAGGATGAAGGGCTTCCACGAGACCCCTCCAGCCTACACTTGTGAACCTGGGGAGGTGACCCCTTCCTGGGAGGTAGATCTCAGAAGAACCTGGAGGACAGCGATGCTCAAACCTGTGAACGGGCCCATCTCACCGAGCCTTCCTTTTCCGTCTGCAAAGGAAGGACCTGGAGGGCTGGGATCGCTATAGGAGGAGGGGGTGGAACTCATTTCTCAGATACTGGTGTAAACAAGCTTCTGGGATGTGGGGCTTGGAATCTTCCTCCAGTGTCTCCCTGGTTTTCTCTGAAAGCAAGTGTGGGACAAACAAACCTATGGGAATCTGGGTGTAGCTGTCCTTCTGGTCACCCGCTTCCTTTGACATGGTGACAGCTATTGCAGGGCAAAGGGCCACTTGAGAGTGCAGAGGAGGGGAAACTGAGGGTAGGAGAGAGGAAGTGTTCAAGGGGCCAGGACTCTTATTTTGGAAGTTTTTAGCCTTCATAGTTTCCCATTCAATTTTTGGGTCCTCGCTCTGGTCTTGGGTTTCTATCCAGGTTGCTGGGAGACCTCAGTCATCCAGAGTGTGGTTGATTTTAAGGAGGCCTTGTAACATCAGCCATAAGCCTTGGGCTCTAAAAACAGAAGCTGTATGGCAGCAGGTGATGGGGTTACTGGGTGTCTCTCCTGGCTTCCCCTTATGTTGCATGTGTGACCAGATCATGTGGCCGTGGCTAATCACTTCTTGATCTCTTCTACAAAAGATGCTATGGCCAAGTAGGAAGCAGATGTCTCCAAGACAGGTATTGGTGGGTAAATGAGATCAGTGTCAGTGCATACCGTACTCTTTGTTGGCATTTTCGTGGGCAGGGCTGGGGGCTGGGGGGCCTAAGGCTGAGTCCTCCCAGCAGGAAGCTGGGCTCCTAAGTTGGGGCTAACTTGTCCGCCTGGAATTTCCCAGATGGAGCTGCCTTATAGACTTCTCTCAGTAAGGAATCATGTCTCTGGTTCAGCTCCTTGAACTCCTCTGTGTAGGGATCCCCTGCTCAGGTGCACTCTAGCGATCAGCATTAGCCAGATAACTGGACAATGGAGTGAGGGGCAATGTTAACCTTCTTTCACCTGGGAAGATGGCACAGCTCCTAAATGTGAGCTATAGCGGCACAGGGATGGCTGGTGCACACAATGGTTCCACACTTCTTTACAGCACAGCTGCATGTCAGCCACGGACAGGGAGGCCACGGTGAGGCTGGATGGTCACTGGCCACATGCCTTCAAGATCTTGTGATGGCAGCAGGTGAGCAGGATGCACACTGAACCAGAGAGTGCCTCGATAACTGTTTCATTTTCTTGAGCAAATCTTAGAAGTTGGGTAGAGAAAGAAAAATCTAATGAAAAGAAAGATGCGATTAGTGGGAACCCAATGAAGCAGAACCCACAATTAGCAAGATTTCTCTATAATTTGATGGCTCCTCAGAGAAGCACACACTCCTGAAAAGGGCTAATTATATATTTGTTAATTCAGTCCATAAATAGCATTGTGACAGCTGGTTTTGGGCTGGGAAGGCCCCTATGAGGTCATCTCAGCCCACCCCCTGCCTTATCAGAAATCTCCACCAAATAGACTCTGCACAGAGCTAGGTGACCCTGGGGACATCATGGAGCAAGATTTAGGTAGGGAAACAGATTAGCCCCAGCTGGGAGATGTGAAGATATATTGTTCTATACAAAACTTTGATGAGAAGTTTTCCAATTAAAAACACATAGGAGACAAGGGACAAAGACATCAAAGATGCTAAGCAGAATTTAAACCACCAAAATTGATTAACTAGGAGAAAGAATTTCTAGTCTATTCCCACAGGCTAACAAATTGCTGATAATCCCTCTTAGATATGCAATTTTAACTTCAGCTAAATGTCTATCCTGCACTTCATGATATCAAAAAGAAAGAAAGAAAATCATTTGTGACCCTCAGGCATAGAAATTAAGCTTGAATTAGTGTCAAACTTATATCCATCAAAGTGATTGGCCTGTACTCACAAGGGATTCATTCTGGGGGTATGGGGGAGTAGGGAAGTGGATCCTCATGTAATCATTTGGGATGTGTGCATGTGTGTGTGCGTGTGTGTGTGCGTGTGTGTGTGTGTGTGTGTGTGCGCATTCACTTGATATCTCTGAGTCTCTGGATATTTATGTGTTGTGTTTTTGTAGGTTTTTCTTTCCATTGCTGCACATTAGTGTGCAGTGCATTAAGAGGACTAAGAATTTGGTTTGGATGGTGGAGCTGCTGGAGACCTGCCCAAGCTCACCTTGGGGGTGGGGGTGGGGGAAAGGACATGGGTGGACTCTGGGACAGTTCTACAAGAAATGGAATCCAGCTATGCTAGGACCAGTGTGGCCACACCTCCAGGGGATGGCACGGTTTGTCTCAAGCTCCACACAAGGCTCTGGCTTCTCACCATGGTGGAAAAGTGAATTTGGACATCTCATCCAATGGAGGTGGAAGCTTCAGGCCTTGGTGGGATTCTGCACCAGACTTGCCCCACATAGCCATTCCAATTAACTACAAAAATGCGGACTCAAAGAAGACTTCACTGTCATGTGTGTTCTGTGCTTGTCCTCTCTGCTTTGGTTTGTACAGAGAAGGCATCTTTACAAATGGCCTTAGGGTGCCATTCTGAAACTTACCAGAATGCGACAACCATCAAGTGAATATCAGGTGTATTTATTATTGTAGCTTTCCTGAAAAATGAGAAAACAGAAAAATCTCGTGTCATCAGTGTTTACATATCTTGATAGACATCCAGCTTATGTAAAATGCATACCTTGTGCGAGGGATTGAGCTTTTCTTTTGTAACAAATGCTTTAAGCAACACCATATATATTTTATGGTGTCTTTACAGGAAGAATTATTTATTGCAGTGTTGTAAAACATATTTTCTTTTTTCCATTAAAATCTCTATGGCACATTTGCAATTCTCTGGGTCTTTGCTCAGGGAGGGAGTGGGGAAGGCTGCTCCTGGACCACAGTTGCAATGCAGCCCAAGAGCAGAGCCCCAAGTGGCAGCCAGAGGGCCCATGTCTGCTGTGTGTAGGCTTCATGGCACAACTCTGTTGGGGCACCTTCTCCAAAAGGTCCTAGAAAAGGAAGAAATTTGCTCTACAACAGAACAATTCCCTTCTAGGACCTGGCCTCAGAACTGATCTTGGGTAGCTACAGAGGCAGGAACCCGAAGGTAGTTGAATATTGTTTCAAGGGAGAGGGGAAGGGGAAACTAAGTCAAAGGGGTGTTTGGCCTTCACAGAACTGAGATTTCCTCTGCTGAATTTTTCTTTTCTGCGCCCCTTTTTGTACTATCCAGATGGAAGAACTTGGGATTATTGACTCCTCTCTTTTCCACTACAAATCTGATCTCTTGGGAAATCCTGTTGGTTTTACTTTCACATTATTTCTAGAACCTGACCCCCCCCCCCGCCGACTCACCTTGGTCTCACCTGGGTGCAGTGATAACATAGCTCCCCACCCCCACTCTCCATTTCCAGTAAAGCACGTTGGCTCAAAATCAGGGTTACTGGGGTCCAGGTTGTCAAGTGTGTGCTGCTGCTGGTCAGACATAAACCAGAGCACACACAGCAAGGATGCAGAACCATCACCCTGGGGGAACTGTTGGGGACCCCAGAGGGAAAAGAGGTCATATAGAGTTTAGGATGATTGAAACCCAGAGGACAAAGAGGCCCCATGACTCATGACTGGCACTAACTTGTAAAGACTGCAAGGTTTCCCTCTCTGGAAATGAAAAGTTCATAATCAAAACAGTGCTGCTTGGCCCAGGGACTCTCCTGCGTCCTGCTGCAGCGTGAGCCCTTTCAGGAGCCATCTTTCTTTTGTGGTGATCATGACTTTGTCAAGTGACTTGGAGAGGTGAGTGCCACCACAGGCTGGCCCTGGCTTTGCGGTCAGGCAAGCATGATCAAATAAGGCAGGAGTAACCGCCAATGCAGTGAGCTACTACGACTGACCACCCAGCACGGTGTGATGAGTGCCTGCCACACAGCGATGCACTTGCCTCAGGCCCTCTCCATGGACTCCTACGGGGCTACCACTTGCCCACCACACAGCATGCACGCAATGGCACACGATGTGTTCAAAGGGGCAGCCAAGCATATAGGTGTGCTAAGTGCCCTTCCTGCTAACTTACAAACATTCTCCTGTTGAAGTTCCTGTGGAGTACCCAACAGGTACAGGCCTGTGCAGCAGTGCTTGTTTTGTGTACCAGGTAAGCTGAAACACTTTGCCAGTGGTCATGCAGGGAATAGCCAAAGAAGGGACCTTGATGCTGATCAAATATCAAACCCCAAATATACCAAGATATTAATTGGAGAAATGCAGATTTGGTTCCATATATATGTTTATCTCATGGCTAGCCCCTTGATATAAAACCATGTTTATGGGCTCAATTTTGAGCCACGTTTAAAAAATTCAATTCATTCAAGAATTAGTTATTAAAAAGCTATCATCTATTGGGCACATATTAGTGAACACTGGTCATCTAATGTTTAAGTAGTTCATACTCCATGGTGGGGTAAAATGTTAAATGTAATAAACATATAAATGATAATTGGAAAAGGAAGGTAAGGTAAGGTAGGATAAGGTAAGGTAAGGTAAGGTAAGGTAAGGTAAGGTAAGGTATTGTAAGTAAGATAAGGAAAGGGAGAGAAGGGAAAAGAAGAGGAAGAAAGGAGAGGGAAGGAAGGGGGATTAGAGTATCAGTGGAGGAAGGCAGAGGTGCAGGAGGAGGCGGCTATGGTGCAGAGGTGGAAGGCAGGACTCAGTTCATGGGCAAAGAGATCCATGAACAGAGACTTCTGGGAAAGAGGAGTCATCAAGCAGATGGGGAGATTCCAGCAGGGAGTGGAATCCCAGGGGAGCTGAGATCTGGCTCAGGCCACAGGAGGCCCTGGGGGGTGGGATCCTACTGCGTCTTCTACTTACCTCCTAACCCAGGCCCTCCAGGGCTGAGCAGAGCCCCTGAGGCTATCTAGGGTTGAAACAAGAGTAATGGAAGTGGGTTTCCCAGAGAATCATCAGTACTGTTACCTGAGTGGGTGACACTCTTGTCATTTCTCTTGTAAGCAAAGAGCCAGGATAATCTGTCTTCAGCCCAGAGCCATGTTGGAGCCATGCTAGGAAACTAGAATGTTCTTGATCTTTGGGAGGTGAGAACTCCTTCCAGTGTCACTCATATCAAGGCAATCACCCCTACCTTGAGGGACTGTCCCTGAGATCATTCATACCTCTGGTCTTAACTGACACCAACACTAGACAAGATGACTGTGGTGGTGAATCATGAACATTTGTAGGATGTATAGGTAGCTGAAAGGAGCAAGCGGATGCGCAAGGGAGTCATGCACCAGGAGCAAGGGGAATGCACCGTTCTTCACTTCACCAGCCCATAGCAGGCACCAGGGCTACTCAAGGCTCCCAGGCCTCATCACTCCACCTGCAAGGAAGGAATATAGTGACACCATTTCCTGGGATGTGCTTTAGTTCCTACCATTATAGACTTTGACTGAATCAGTCTTGCCCAGACCACAGGCTGACCTTCCTTAAAACTGACCGACCATGGCCTTGGCTCTCACCTATAAAACACCTTCCTGGCAAGTTCTAGATCAGAGTTTGGTTGAATGCCTGTGGACTGTGACCTCTCCAGGCTTATCTATGAGAAAACCCTCACAGATGCCAACCCTGTAGAATGGGGCAGCTATTTCTGTGGTAGTTTATTAGGTGATTTCCCTGAGGGTCCCCTTAAGCCTGATGCTACCAATAGTGACAAAAGTGACACCTGCAGTGTGTCTTTGTGGGGAGGGATTGCTGTGTGCCAGGCACATATCTAGTGGTTATAAACTCTCACAAGATGTCTCCCAGGTGTGTCCCATCTGACACTTATTTACCATTGAGGAAACTGGTCAAGTCACAGACCATTAGGGGCTAGACACCAAAGATACTATCTTGTGCCAAGTGCTGTGCTGACACTTTTGATAAAGGGATGCCATGAGAGGACTAGTTCTGAGCTAGTAAGAGTGAATACACACTCTAGTCATTCATCTCCCACTTCTTCAAACGGCTGACAGACTCCTCTGCATGCCTTTTGTAGCCTTAAAGAGACTACAGTTGTAGCTGCTCAATTTAAAGGTCTAGATTCAGAAATGACAAAAGCCTTTAACACCAAGGTTAACAATAATTAAACAAAAATTAACAAATCATTAAAACATACATGACTACACAGAAGAAAGAGAACAAAAAGAAGTTGACATCACCATATGGAAAGAGCCTTAACAACCAAAATTCCAGTTCCAACCGAAGGAGTTCTGCTACACGGCTGTCAGATTTCCACCTGAGAAGGCTGTGGATGGAGAATCATCTGCAGGGATAAGACTCCAAAGTCCTTCTACTAGTGAGGCCTTTTAAGTAACAGTTGAGACAAAAGTGGCTGTGTATCAGCCATGCTCATGAGAGAAACAGATTTAATGTGAGATGTATAAATACATAAGGCTTTACACAACAGGCTTACAATGCCCTCCCAAAGAGTCAGGTGTGGAAGAGGCTCTCTGGGCCCTGGAGATCCAAAGAATATGGTCAAAGATCAAAGGTCTGGAGCTCACTGTAGAGTCCTGAGAATCCAAGGATCCATGTCCTGTGAGTTGATCAAAGAGTCTGTGCTGGAAGCCAGCAGATGACATCCAAGGTGAAGGTGAGGCTTGGAGCTCCTCTGAAGAAACAGAAGTGAGCTTTATTTCTTAGATGTCCTTTTATATTCTTATTGAGGCTGTAAATCTATCAGCTAGTGCCATTCTCACCCATGGTTGGTCTTCTCTTCTCAACCAAATCCCTTCAGTCACAGCCAGAACTATGATAAACTAATTGAACCGGGTACTTCTTACTCAAGTTGACATAATCATGAACCATCATAGACAGTATTCCCAGTGTGCATGTGTGTGTGTGTGTGTGTGTGTGTGTGTGTATGTGTGTGTGTGTGTGACTAAAAGCAGGGACTTTGTAACCCCCAGGAACTGGTCAAGTGTCTGGAGGAATAAATATCTTTGTCTTCTGGAAAGGTAAGAACATTTTTGAGAGAGTGCCGTTCACAAGGAGTATCAGTATACATCAGGATGCTCTGCCAGGCATCTCGACATATAATCTTTAGAACAAGATCCCTATAGCCACTGAACATGGAGGATCTTTCCTACATTTAATTTAATTTAATTTTTTTCCATAATTTTATTGAGAAACAAATAGCAATGAGACAGTTT
>NDGN011262665.1:0-11993 GCA_002564285.1 Tympanoctomys barrerae | reverse complement strand
GGGGAGAAGGAGGAAGGGGAGGAGGGGAGAAGGAGGAGGCTGCCGTGCTCCCTGTTGGAAGCGTAAGGTCTGCAGAGTCAGAGGCAGCAGGAGGCACGTGCCGCTGTCTCGCAGGCAGCTCAGAGTCTGTGGCGCAAATTGATTCCACTTCCCGTGATTCTGCGTCTGGGAGACCGTCTGCTTGGACCGCGTTTGTTTATGGATTCGTCTCATTTCCATAATTTTAAGGCTCTGCGCTCTGCCCTGGGTTTCATAAATTTGATTCATAGACTTGTAAGCAAGTAAACTGAGGCAGGATGGCAAACGCCATGGCCAGGAGGCGCGCTCAGGGCGCAGCCCAGCGGGAAGGGCGGAGCGAGCCCTGCGCGACTCTGCCCCTCGTTGCGGGAGCCCCGGCTGCGCAGTGCCCTGGGTGACCCTGTGCAGCGGGAGCGCAGCAGGCCACGCTGCGTGCGTGCGTGCATGCGGGAGGGCACAGGGCCGCGCCGGGCTGGCAGCCTCCCGAGGTCGGTGCGGCAGGCATCCCCGCACCCCAGCTGGGTGGACGCCCGGCCCGCAGCCCACCTTCCCGGGGCGAGAGGGGTCAGGCTTCTTCCCACAACGAGCTTTTACGGGGGCCAGACTCGAGGCGAGGGTGTGCAGCCCGACTGCGGGAGAATAGGCCGTGGGATTGAGCGTGGCCTGCTGACTTGTGGGCTGAGAAGAGGACAAGCATGCACGCGTACACACACACACACACACACACACACACACTGACAAAGACAGTTTTAAGTAGTGACTCAAGGACATCCGCAAACCACCCATGACGGTGGACACGGCAGCGCGGGCCCGCTCACTCGCGTCTGATGATCAGAGCAAGCGAATGCTCACGTCTTCCAAAGGGGTTGCCGCGAGACACGTGGCCCGGAACTGCTCGGGCGCCGCCGCCTCCCCCACGCCCCCTCTGGATGCACTGTGTGAGTGTTCCTTTGGAGCAGTTGGCCTTGTTGTGCTGAGGCTGCCAGACGCCCCGACCCATGAGGACTCCGCCTCCTCGGGCACCCCGACCGCGAAGAGGCAGCCTCTGCGGGCGGCTGTGCCGAGCACGCAGGTCCAAGGGGCGCTGGGCACGTGGCCATCTGCCCTCCCGAGAGCGGGCAGCCCCGCCGGCCAGCGCTTGGGGCCGTTCGCCCAGACACACCCAGGCGGAGAACTCCTGGGTTTACTTCAGACAGTGGTAAAAGGGCAGCATGAGATATCCGAGACGGATGGACGCCAGTATGTATCCTACTATAATAGTTGTCTAAAATATGAACATTCACTGAACAGTTGAGTAACTCTATGCATAACTTCATTTTATAATATATTATCAAACATATAACGCATGATAACTTGACCACCTAACACATTTCAGTGGACACAAACAAATTCAACATTTCTACCAAATGAGATGTTTTCGGTGAGACATGGAGGCTACAAAGAGATCCAAGGACACCTTCAATTTCCTACTCTGGGAGTTATTTTTATTTACAGGGTGATTTTGCAAGAATCCTAAAATTGTATATCATCCTCTTTCTCTAGCATTTCATCCTGAAAACTGTCCAAATCAATTAGTCTGAGTTGTTTAACAATGCTGTATGAAAAAGATGCTAATTGCAATATCATAAATAATGGCAAAGTATGAAATGTGAAGTGAGGCTTAGAATTTATAATCTGTGGAGCGCAGGGAGTGGCCGTCCCACATGTGGCGTCTTTTCCGGCAGATGCCTGCTGCCCAGATACGTGCACCTTGCTCAGCCAAAGCGGCAGCAGACCCAGGGGGGCCCCCAGCACTCGGGCGGGGCTCAGTGGCTCGCCCTGGAGCCTGGAGACGAGTCTGGGGGCCATAAGTCACAGGCAGCGCACACACAGCAGGAGACCTTCGCTACACACTGCAGCCCTTCCTGACCCACCGTGGTTCATGCTAATGGGTGCGTGTGAGAGGAGCTACCTCAGGGCTCTCAGGAAACTCCAGGACTTAGTAAAAATAGTCTTGGGACAGTGGATGAACAGTCTCGCTGAACTTGGGGCTTAGGGCTAGGTTGGGACTCAGCAGTGTGGACGTGTCACGGTGCATACCCTGCCTGTCCGTCTAATTCTTACCTGAGAAGACAGCTTTCTGATCAGCTGGATGTGAGCTCGTGATGTAGTGCTTCTGATTTTGTCTGATGACTGTTCATTAGCTGTATGAGTCAGCTACTCTGCTAACCCTGGGAAAAGCTGCTGCAATCATTCAAACAGAGACATAGTTCCCAGGGCCAGCAAGATAGCTCAGCGGACTGCACGCCTGCTTAGGCAAGCTCAGGGCCCGGGTTCAAGCCCAGGCACCACATGCCATGCCGGCCCTGCCCTGGGCATGCTGAGTTGGCAACCAAGTCGGGTGTGGTGGTGCACACCTGTGATCCCAGCACAGAGGAGGCTGAAAAACAATAAGAACAACAACCACCACACATTTCCTGGTGTGTGTCACACTTGCACAACATACACAACCTGAGAAAGAGGCTGCCGTGCTCCCCCATGTCACAACGCAGAGCTTCTATGCCGGAAGTTAAAGAAGCATCGATTATAGAGAGAAAAGAAACCTGGGTTGGTTTGGCTAAGTTGAAGCAATCTTAAAAGGTAAGCCTAAAATTATTTTAAAAATCATATTTAAAGTCATAAATGTACACAGCAGTTGCAAATAAAAATTATGGCTTATTTCAATTCCTCATGTCTATGAAGTTATTATTTGGTAGTAAATGGGTTTTTTCACTAGCTTCTTAGCAGTTTCAGGCAAAGCATCACGTGTAAGGTGTGAAGTGCTATCAGGGCATAGTGAATGCATCGCCCCCGTTCTTTCTCTAATATTTTCAATTTTAACTGCTGGTGGAGAAAAAATAGATTTTGTGAAGGGGAGCAAATACTCACTTGAAACTAATGGAAACACTATATTGTTTTATTGAAATAATATGGAACAATAAGTGGCATTGAAGTACAACACAACTGTACACTCAACGTGCTTTTGCATGAAGACACAGCAGTGTGTTAAGATTGAGTGGCACGGGCGCGGGGGCCTCTCGCTCAGGGCTTCTCTTTTTCCCTCCTGCTCCTCCAAGTTTGCACGCAGTGGAGTCCCTGAGAGCCGTGGTCTTAGGTCGCGTCTCGCACGCATTTCGAGATCACGGCGGGCCGCGCTGCGGTGCGTCTGCACTTGGCCCTCAGCCTTTCCAGGCTCTCCCAGGTCTGCGGTCTCCTCTGACCCAGGGCCACCACTGCCCGGTCCGGGAGCAGCAGGCCCCACAGCATGGGCGTGGTGTCCACAGGCCTGTTTTCATTAATATGCTTTACATTCACGTTTCATAGGGACTATGAGTAGATCCCAGTGAGCAGCTGAAAAGTTTAGCGTTTATCTCGAGCACCAGAGGCAAATTTCTGTTTCACATCTGAGAGCCACTGGTACCCTGAAAATCGTTCAATGTGACATGGGGGAAAATAAAATTCCAGCACCCAGTTCTCCCTGCAGCTCTTTGTGACGTGATGGTATGATACACAGCAAAGCACCGGGTGCAGAGCATTCGGTGTCCTGCTAGAGAATCACGGGGAGGAGGCATGTGGGCCTGGGAGGGCTCCTGAGAGGGCTTGCAGGAGGCAGAGTGGCTCGGGGAGCAGCCGTGTGGGAGCCTCCCACCTGGAGGATGTGAGAGAGCGCCAGCGGAAGAGCAGGCCGGCTCGGGGACGGCTGCTGAGCGGAGAGAGGGGAGCCTCTATGGAGCTGAGGGCACGGATCCGGGGGCTTTCCTGGGTGCTGGGCACAGTTTCTGAATGCTGTCCCTCTGTGCACATGGCCTGGTTATGGGCAGGGGTGGCCCCTCATCTCCAGCCTGGTGATGGTCCCTGCAGTGGCCCTCTGTCCCCACACACCCTGAGCTCTGATGGTGACTGCAAGGACAGACATGTGCGTGGCGTGGGTACACACACATCCGGGGCTTAGCGAGCAGTGGGTAAGGGCCAGCGCTGGTTCCCCTTGGCCTTGTTGCAGCTTGATCCCTCGCCAGGGCCATTTGGAAAGTCCTGATAGAGGATCCTGGCTTTGGTGACCACGTGGCTGCCGCAGGGAGAGGCTCAGAAGAGTGAGGACTGGGAAGAAACCTCCTGTGCTCCCCACGCCACGGGCCCTGAGCCCACGCCCCACAGCCACGGCTGTCCCGTGCCCTTGCAGTCCCTGGCATCTCGGGGTTTCTGCACCTTATCTTTGCCAGCACCCTGTGAGGTGGGCACTGCTGTGGGTGTGGAATGAGCCTGATGATTCAAGCTAGGTGTCAGGGGCCCAGCCACGGGCAGTCACTGCCCCGGGAGCTGGTGGGCGGTCACTGCCCCAGGAGAAGGGGCCTGGCTGCTGAACCAGGAAACTGCTGGAAACATTAAGTGTGGGTCCTTTCCAGGAGCAAGATCATACTCTATTGGGAAACAAGAAATTATTTCACGAAACATCCACAGCATGCCTTAGTTCCAGCTTGGCTCTGGCCTACTACTAGAATCTATTGAGGCCCATCTGTGTGCTCCTCCGGGTCGTTAATTCACAGAAGCGGCAGCTCCCTCACAAATTCACATTTTGGCAAGAGGTGGTTACAGTGTTCTGTGGACCTCAGAGTCCCACACAGAGTAGCTTTCAAATCATTAGATTATTTTTCCGAGTTTTAGATATAAACTTCAGCAAAAATTCATATATTGGTGAAGTAAGATTAAAATAGCTTAAAGTGTAAATTTCATTTTAGACATTTCAGAGAAATGAAATGTTGACTTTTAAAATAGAGTAAATCCTGACTTTTAAACAAATACTGTTCAGGAGTTGCTTAGCGTAAGCAAGATCGCTTCATTGCAAAGCAAAACATCTGATACATTCAACTGAACACATTCATATGACACCAGAATATTTTATATTTGCCTCTAGTAAAATACATCATCTCATGGTGAATGTCCTATAGCTTGGGTGGTCGGTGCCCGCATATTAATGGCCCACCTTATTTTAAAGCAGTTAAGGAGACTGGGCGAGCTGTCATGCCAGCTCTTGGGAGGCTGTGAACAGGCGGATCACTCTGATTCCGATCTAGTAGTGAGACCCTGAACACCCTGTAGAACCACCCCTAAAAATTAAAGATTCAATCAATCAATCAAGCAAGCAAGCAGCCTAGTTTGTTCACCATGTGATTACTAAATGCCTTCTTATGAGCCCCAGATACTAACATTGCCAAAAGAAATACAGTGTATTGCTATTCATTGTGAATGCAAGTATTTTGAGAAAAGTTAGTGGTGTACTATAAGATTTTATTTTCTAGGGCCGGTGAGAGAGCTTAGTGGACTAAGCACCTATTTAGGCCAGTACAGGGACTGGAGTCTGATCCCCAGCACCACATGTCGCACCAGATGCACCCCTGGGTGCACTGAGCCGGCCACTAAGACCAGGCATGGTGGCGTATGCCGATAATCCCAGTGCTGGGGAGACAGAGACGGAGAGATTACTATGAGTCCAGGTTGTGTAGCAAGCCCCTGTGCCGAATACATTAAAAAAGAACATTTTTCTCTATTATCTGCAGATACTGTTTTGAGTATCCTAGCCCAAGTAAAAATAAAAATAAATATGTAAATATCCTGCTTTTGAAAACTACATACTTGATTCTATTTATTTCAGTTATCACTTGCGGGCGAAGAGAAATGAAACTCATCAAAGCATATTTCATTTGCAATTTAAAACTATCTGTGATGTTCATAGCATGAAAAGATATTTTCTATAAGAAAACTTTCAGAATTGGACTCACAGCTAAGTAGAAGTGGCGAGAGTGTGTGTGTGCGCAGGCGCACAAATGCACGCTGCTAAGGGCAAGGGGCCAGGCGCGCTTTCTTGGAAGGCGCTGCTGTGAGCCCACATGGCCAGCGGCCCGGCTCGGACAAGAGGGTCAGCTCCACAGCCGTGATCTGGGGCTCACTGCCCACCTGCTGGCGAGTCACTGCTGCCTGCACTGATGCGGTTATGAGAGACTCGAACAAACCAACCAAGGATCGTTAAGAGAAATAGTAATGGTCGGGTTGCTTGTGTTCCATTTTTAAAAATATCTAGATCATGAAAGAGCCCAATATTTATAGATATATATTTCTCCTCAAAGAGAAATAATTTCTTCAGATATAGTCCATGTTTAAAAATTTAGAAGTTTTGTAACATCTTTTGAGAGAATTTTTATATTTTGCCTGTGCTTCCCTAATAGAGTGTGACAGACCACAACAGTGGGTACATGAATAATAAGTTGAAAATTCTCTTCGAAATTCTCCATGTGGTGCTTAGAAGCATGCAGAAGGGTGTGGTCCCTCATCCCATCCTTGGATCGCTGCACTGGGGAGATGGCTAGCTAGACCCCGGGCAGACACAACCGCCGGCACCACCACAAGTGGCCTGGCAGGTCACACCCAGCAGGTGCGGCTCCTTAAACTCAGCACCACCCTTCTGTGTTTTCAGGCAAAGCAGCAACTTGTCAGTGTTGCTTTCGAAAGTTTCCACCCGCCGCTAAAGCCCTGCACGAATCGGAGCACATAGCAAAACGAGCTGTCTGTGTCCCTTACTGATGCTGTATGCGTACTGATAAATACTGACATCAGAGAAAGTTAAATTTAAAAACTTAATTGTATGCTAAATTTTTCCAAACTTAAAGTATGGTGAATACTTCTTTTTCCTTTGTTGTCCTCCTTTGTTTTACTGACTCCCTACTTTCACCATTTTACTAGTTTTCATACTTTTTTGGTCTTTTCTTCTTTGTTATTTTGCATAATGCTGAGAAAAAGTTCAAATACATGTGCAAAAATCCAAAAGTATTTCCATCACATAGCGCCCATGAATTTGCTACAGAATTCAGTATGCACACACTCAGTGACCATGAGTGGCAGTGGTGTCCAGGCCCACAAGCGACGTTTAGAGTCTGAATTTGTTGTGTCTACACCAAGGCTGGGTGCGCTCTGCTCCTATTTTTATAATTAGATGTGAAATACCTTAAGGAAGTGGCTTGGCAATGCATTAAAAATAAATTTCTTCTCATGAATGTGAATAATGGAGAGGCTTCTGCCTTCTGCAGTGTGTGGTCCCACATGCCCACTCTGACAGTGCCTCCTGCAGGGCGACAGGGCAATCCCACCCCAGGGCATGGCAGGGCAAGGGCAGCCCACCCAGACTGGGCACAAAGATCTAGGATTTCTGCACCAGTCAGCTAAACCGTGACTCCCAAACCTCTTGTGTTCATATGAAAGAGCTTTGCTGAATATTACATGAGATTCTAGGGGAAAAAACAATATTGCAAAATTGGGACCCGAAAGTTGGACTGTCCGGGGCATTGCCAAGCAAGACTTACGTAAGTAGTTGCAGGATCAATATCATTTGGGTTTTTTACCTTTTCCTCAAAGAAATCTAGAGAACCAAAGCTAGGGACACTAGATCTAGAGGCAAGCAAGACACTGCAGCTGGTTGGTACTGTGCTGGAGAACAGTCCCCAATATTTAAGCCGGCCTTCACTTGCATGATTCCTTGTACAGAGCCTGAGTGGCGGCCTCTTGGGTAGAATGTGGAAAGCCCAGTCACTTCTGCAGCTGTGAGAAGTGCCTCCAGAGTCAAGCTCGGTCACCACAGATCCTTTGGTCCACCTCTATCTCCATGGCTTCACTGGGGAACAGCTGTGTTGTGACAGTCACATGAGGAAATAGCAACATCACCCAAAGTAGGTGATGTTCTTAGAATGGAATCGCTACATTTTATGTTTTTCATTGTTTGATTGCCTTGAATCCAGTGCTAATGTTGGCAGGTCTAGATGGCGAATCAAATAGATTAAAGTTCTAAACTTGATATTGAGTGAGTTAAACCCTAAAGTGTATAAGTAGCCACCCAAAATTCTTTTAAAAGATCTTACAATAAGTTGGCAGACAGAGTAGCCATTTGTATTTTCAGCATGCTGCTGGGACCAGGGTAGGTCTAAGCAGGTAGCTGCAAGGCAGGCAAACTCAGGTGGCCCTGGTGGAGGCCTGGGGCATAGAAGTCAGGGCCAGCAACAGGGAGGCAAAGCGCACTGGAGGAGGCTGGGCCGCACCTCCAAACACAACAGGAAATGTGGTGTTTCCTGCACAGTGCCAGTGGCAGCACAAACGGAGTATTTAACGTCTCATAATCACAGGACCCCGTCTGCTTACATGGTTCGGGCAGTTGGATGCAGCTCCCTGCTTTCAGGCGTTGCTCTGCAGCCTGCAGGGTGGAGAGGTGCCCAGCACATGGACAGAGAATGCCAGCCTGTCAGGTGCCCTGCTGTCCCCTGACAAACTAGGGAGCATTGCTACAGAATGCTCCCACATCCCCGCCCATGGGGCTCATGTTCTGTAGTGTCCATAGAACGGTCACTGCTGCCCAGCCCAAGGCTGCCCTGAGCGTCCTTCACTGGACACTTGGAGCCCGTAGTGTGCAGGATAACGAACTTCTGTGGAGTTCCTTCAGTCGTGAGCAGAGTCCACTCCCTTGTATTGGCCGTAGAATGGCAGTGCAGCTCAACGTGGCTTGTTTGGTCCCCTTGGCTCACATTTTCAGCTTGGCCAGAGGCACGGAGTTAGCTGCTCTAGTGTCTGCGGCGGGATTGAGTCCCCTGTCTCTACTCTGGGAGAGGAGCACCTGGCCTTTTTAACCAAACTAAGCGGTTCTTCCAGACACGCATTGATCCTGTGCAGGAGAGCCTGGTGCCTACGGGCTCCTCTGTGACTACGAAGTGGCCAGCAGAGAAGTGGCTCTAGAGCACACAGTAGTTAAGTCACAGCACCTTGGGGAGTGCAAGACAGCTGGCAGCTGGGCAGGTCAGCGTGAGGAGCGGTCCAGGCTGTGCTACGAATGGATGGCCACCACATGGGCGAAGGCTGGCCAACAGCTGCTTCCCGAGTGCAAAACTGAGCGAGGTTGTATAAGGGCCGCGAGGGCATCGTGGTGGGCGGGCTACTGCTGTGGGAGTGACAGCTCCGCGTCCTACTTCAACAGCCTTGTAGAAATCCTCTCGAGGTCTGCAATCACTTAAAACTGCGCTTCTGCGGGGCGGGGGCTAGATTTCTCCTTCAGCGGACTGAAAGGGCACTGCGTGCAGAGCACAGCGCTCCTCTGGGGGCTGTGGGCCCTGGCGTGGTCGGTTCATCACTTGAAGCCGTGCCCATGAGTGACCACACCGTGCACTTCCTGCTGTGGCCGTGCTCCTTGGCTCTTGATTTGATTATATCCCAGTTTCTGAGGCAGGTTCACTCGTTTCCAGAGGTGGACATGAGAGGGAAAGCTAGGAGCCTCCTCCATACCTGTGGCTCTCCAAGGCCATGGAGAAACCTAGAAATGGCTGTCACCAATGCTGAGGGTATCGGAAAGCCACAGCAAGGGACAGCTGCTGGAAGGGTGGGTCCCAGAGGGCTGCCTTCCTACAGACAGTGAGCTGGACACACGCCCAGCCTGTGGGTCACGGTCCGCCCTGAGAGTCCAGGCAGGATCTGCGCCTATGCCACTGGTGGCCTCACGGAATCAGGGGACCAAAGGGGACTAAAAGCTGGCTCAGGTCTTCCAGGCACTTCCGGGCAGAGGAGAGCGTGGAGCCTCACTTGTCCAGCGCGCCCTTTAGTGAGTGCTCTAGGACGGAGTGTGGTTTACTTCAGAAACATCTGCTCCAGGGTAGGAACGCATGAGGGAGCAGAGACAAGGCAGGTGGGAGTCGGGGTTGTGCGGGGCTCCTCCCTCTTTTAGGCATGTCCAGAACTCCCGCTGGGACACGCGTGTCCACCGTGTCCACCGTGGGCCCTGCTGTGAGATCTGTGTCTGGACGGCATGCTGAAGCAGGACAGGGTCCACGCTCACTCCACCCTGGAGAGTCGCCTCGCCCACCCCACTTGCCCTCCTCTCCCACGCTATTGCGACCTGTGGTGCAGAATACCACACCCCTCACCACTTAATCCAAAGCAAGCAGAAAATGTGAAGCATTCCAGGAGCTTGTGGTTGGCGGGGGAAACAGGCGCTGGGAGTGGTGGTGCATGCACCCGACCTGGCACCCTGGAAGGCCGAAGCGGCAGATCACAAGTTCAAGCCCAGCCAGGAGCACTAGGCAGCTTAGTGAGGTGCTACCTCAATGTGAATATTTAAATGAATAAATAAATAGGTTGCAGATGTAGCTCTGCCTGGAGACCCTGGGATCAGCCCTCTACCAAAGTCGGCCACTGTTTTTAAAAAGTGGCGTTTGTCCATTTTTACATGACCTACCATTTGTGTCATCACTCCTAGGCAAGGTGTCTCTGGCATGCCAGGGAGCCCCATACCAGCAGCGGTGCTCCAGAGAGAAGCGGAGCCTTGACGCTCCCTGTCAAAGCGATATGAAAGTCTGCTGCTTAAACATAGACTTTGTGGGTGTGGATGTGTCCACGTGTGTGTGCGATTTATAAATGTGGACATGAGTGTATAAATACGTGGGAGTTTCATCAGTAAGAATCTCATTTAATTCACATGTAATGTTTTATTATCCTCTTCTCGAGTACACATATTCAACGTGCCACATATAACCTACGGACCTGGTGCGTGTAGCCAGAACTCTCGCTCACAGGGCCCGTGCTAAGCACCAGTAGGCCCTCCGCGTCCACACTGCTCCTTCTCTTTGCTCCACGTCTCCCTTCTTTCCCTAGCTGCACCCTCCCGGCCACTGTGACGGAGATGCAGCTGTGGATTCCCCTGGTCAGTACCTGCAGCAAGGCCTCCCCTTCGTGGCCGGCGCTCCTGAACAGCACAGGGGCCGGGTCCTCAGAAGGAGCAAGGGGTGGGCGGACCCAGAGGGGTCCTGGCATTGGTGCAGCCACCCCAGGCAGCCAGCAAGCGGGAGACAGTGGTGGCCGCTCACGCTCCGAAGCCCGCAGCTCCTGCCAGAGCAGCGTTTTTTTGCACCTTCATGTCTTTATTTACTTCTTCGATCACATTTCTCAGTGAAGAAAAGAAACTGGTTTCGATGCCCTCAAAATGCTGAATTAGAAAACAACACACGGATCTTTCCTAGGTATGTGATTGAGCTTCACAAGGAGCCTGATCCCGACACATTCCGGGCCTTTTCTAGCTTCCTGGTAATTTGAGGCCCCAGCCCCTCCGCACAGTGTGTTTGCAGTCAGGCTGTGTGGGAGGCGCCAGCGTGCAGTCACACGTAGCCACCCGTGTGAGGGCGCGTGACTCCGTGCATGCGGGCAGCTGTCCTGCACCTGAGCGCAGGAGGCAGCGGGCATGGTGGTGTCCTTCCGGGCACCGTGCACCCCGTCTGAGCCTGCCTCCACCCCAGCCACCTGCACACGTGTGCTCAGATCTGAGAATCGGCACAGGCAGCACATTGCATTGTTCATGCGCTCTGATGGACACACGCACCCAAGTGACAAGGCGCTCCTGTAGCAAGGCGCGCTGTCCTTTCCCACACAGGGCTGCCGCCAAGTGCGGTCCTGGAGAGACTAGTGACCGGCGGATGGCGGCTCTGCTGACACCTGGAGAGCAAGCCCGGCCACGGCGGGCATCCAGCAGCGCCTCAGTGCTTTTGCGGTGGTGGGCTTCCTCCCTGTGAGGACGCGTGCCAATCAGACCTGCTTCGTGCATGGAGGTGCTCACCGCTGCGCCAGCATGACCGGGGCCCTCGTCACCCTCACGCCACTTCCTGTGTTCCCTTTGCTTGGCAGTTGGTCTGGCCATCTCCTGGCAGGGAAAATTATAGGCTGGGAAGGAGAGAAGCGTAAGAGATGAGTAACAGCTAAGACAAGCCAGGGCCTATAACAGCCCTCACTAAACACAGAGAAGGCCGAGGGCTGCCAATGTTTGCTGTACTCCCTTTCGCTTCACAGAGTTCAGTTTTCTCTCGTTAGCTCTCCCCCTGAGTCAGCAGCACATACATTCCAGGCCAGGGACAGGGGCAGGGGCAGGGCAGGGGCAGGGGCAGGGG
>NDGN011262630.1:0-10552 GCA_002564285.1 Tympanoctomys barrerae | reverse complement strand
TCCGCATCTTGTACAGCAATTAACCACTAAAAAGAATGTATGCAGAGTGTTAATTATTGAATCAGTCCTAGCAATTTGATTTGAAACTATCTAATTGCTATTTATCAATAAAATTCTGAAAAAAATTAATTCATCATAAAAAATACAAAATCACTATCTGACAAAAATTATACAAAAGAATTGTTAATATTGTATAAATATATAAAAGAAAATCATATATAAATAAATTAAACAATAAAGAATAATTTCTTATGCCATATCCAGATTTGTTCTTGGAATATAGTATGATTCCATACTAAGAAATCAACTAATGGTACTGGGGATTTGGCTCAGTAATAGAGGATTTGCCTAGCAAGCTGGAAATCCTGAGTTCAGTTCTTGGCACAAAAATAAAAATTAACCCTCACATAAGAAGTCAATTAATGTATACTATACCATTAATAAATGAAGAGAAGGATAATAGGCATTTTCTTTCTTAAAAAAGAAATCATTCACAAATTTAAAATTCATTACTGATTTTACTAAGCACAAAGTATAGCTGTTTAGAATTAAATGTATTCATGCAAAGCAATTTGAAAATATCACTTGCAGTGGGAAGCGTTAATTTTAAATGGATGAACAGAATCTCATTGCTATTTTTATTCATATTATGGTGGCATGTTTAATAAAAGCAAAACTTAAGAATAAAAGGGTATATAAGAACATATTATGTTTGATTTAGGTACACCAAATCCATAAGAATACTTGAATATTTCTTTAGTATTACTAACAATACAGTCAGTTTGGAATGCCAGTCATCTTCTCTATACAGCAAGAATAGAAAAAGGAAATTGATATGCAAGAAAAATCTGTGGTTAACAGAATAAATAGAACTTCAAATTACAGAGAATTAAAATTAATCACAAAATATCCAAACTAATCTAAGCTGAAGGATACGTGTGTTTTTTAGCACCTGCCTCGTTCATGATCCTAAATGGCAATTTTCATGGAAATGCAAATTCTTTCATATTTATTTGTAAATCAGAAAAATAAGGATATTAATGTGTGAACTTACTACTAAAAATATGTGTATGCGAAAGAGTCAAGTGTATTAAAAAGAAAATATGGCTGATAAAATAACAAAATTTCATAAAACCACAACAATTCAGAGAAAAATTGTTGGCCAAGAATATAGCTCAGTGGGAGAATACTTTCCTAGCATGTGCAAGACCCTAAGGTCAGTCCTCAGCACTGCAAAAATAATTTGAAATCACATGGAACTCGCAAGCATGGAACTCGGTAAATAGAAACAAAGATTAAATTTCTCTATCCATCTATTGATGTATTTATGTAGCTGTGTATTTGCAAATCTATCTACCTACTCTCCATCTGCTTATGTATGAACATGATTTTACAAGTAGATTACTGATAGATAACAGTAAGTAGTTCTGGTGTGGTGTGATACAGTAGGGCGGCTAGAGTCAACAGGAACTGTACAGTATGTTACACAAGGCTGGAAAGACTTGGACTCTTCGCACTGCTCTTTTGATGGCTTTGAGTGTTACAGATGTCATTCCACTGCTTAGTATAAGATATTGACTTGAAGACTTCTCAGTGCAATCTCAGGTTCTGACACATGGTTTGATTTTCTTGCCTCCATGGCTGAAATCTCCCTGCTTAGTTTAACATTTAAACTAAGTGATTTTATTAGGCTATGCCTCCCAGATGAAATATTTTTGCAGTAGATGTTGCTATTCAGAGTGAAAATTCAGTTCTCCCTTTTTGTAGTATGAGTGCAATTTTATTGTCAAAATTTTCTTGGGTTTGGTGGGGGTTTATATTTACACATGCATTTTACTGTGAGCTTTTCAATTTGTACTATGTAAAAACTAAGCTGTGAATTTTATTTTTTTAAATGTTCTATTGTTGTTAGTACATGCTTGCAATACATATTAATTACATTTATTGAGAGAATTTGGCCTGTGTGCATGACATGTCTTAATTATTTTTCATCTCTTTTCTTTTCTCCTCCTGCCTTTAGTCCGTCTCCTTCCCTTTTGCAGAAGATCTACCTCCCTGTTTCTAATTGTAGAAAGAACATCTTTTGAAATGAGGTATTATTAGCAGAAATTAATAGCAGAGACTTTAGAACTAGAGTCTGGGTTTGACATCTTACTGGGTATCATCCTTTACTAGCTCTCCATGCTTTCGGTAATAAAATACAAGGGTCTTCAATCCTTTCATGTGCAAAATAGATATGGACATTACAGTGAAGTGAACCTGTTAAAATTATTATGAAGATCAAACGAATTAACAAATGTAAAGTATCCAACATCTTGTCTAGAAATTAAAAAGCTAATATTTACTGAGTACAGGTTATTAAGAATTAGCATACAAAATATTTTATTTATTGTAACAGGCAGTGGTACAGCAATCCTTTCTATCACCCTTATTTGATATTAAGGTAAAGTTTATTCCTTTTTTCCTTGAATCATTGTACCCTCTATGTCTAACCTTTATTAACTTAATAAGGTTAATTTAAGAAAGTCATAAACATTCCATTGTAAGTAGTCTGAATCAGAAAACATACCACAGTAAATTCTTTAAAAATACTAATAAGTTATTTCTATAGAAAAATAATCACATATTCACAGCTGGAAATGCAAAAAAGAATTAAAGCCAACAGATAAAATAAGGAAACCTGCAAAAAGAATATTGCTTTTATAAAGCACTTCTAAAAATGTCACTTGGAGATTAAAGTATATTTAGGATTATAGTGCATACCAAAAATAACACAAAAGTTAGGAAGGTTAAAGTAAGGATTTTCACAATCTAATCCATAAGCGACATTTTGCTTCTACCTTCATATAAATTCCCAGCCACCAAATAGGAGAATCATGTTGAGTTTACCTCCAGTTGCCTTGCTGTCCAATGCTTTAAAATATTCTTTCTTTTTTGGAAACATTTGGAGTGCATCTAGATTCTGTATCCAGCTTACCCTAGAAGAAATGACTATAATCAAAAAGACAAAAGATAACAAAAACTAGAAAAGGTAGGGGACAGAAAACCTTCAAACATTGTTAGATTGAACGTAAGTTAGTATGTCATTATGGAAAACAATATAGAGATTTCACCAAAAATTAGAAAATAGAACTACTATAGGATGCATAATTCCATCACTGAGTATAGATATTCAAAGGCAATAAAATTAGTATGTTGAAGCAATATCTGCAACCTCATTTTCAGTGCAGCACTACTCAGACAGTTAAGAAATTGCAACATCCTATGTCAGCCAGCTGATGAATGGATAAAGAAAATGTGGCACATTACACAGCAGAACACCACCCATCTGTAAAGAAGAAAGGAAATTCTGACATTTGTAGGACCATGATGGAGCTGGCAATCTTTCTGTTAAGAGAAATAAACCATGCACAGAAAGATAAAAGTACGGCATAATCTTCCTTGCATGCGGAATCTAAAAAGTTAGAGAAGCTGAAAGTGGAGTGGTGGCTACAGGGGCTGCAGATGACAGGAGGCAGAGGAGGAGAAATGTGGAGCCACAGGATCCGAAAACATTGAGGTGGTGCATGAAATCTTGGGCGCTATTGTGCAGCACCATGGCTAGAGATGACAACAGTGTACTGTGCATCTCAAACATCTACATAAAGCCATAAAAGGATAAATGTCTGAAGAGATAGACATGTTTAAATTTAAATACTTTTCAATGTACACATGTATCAAAACCTCACATATTATAAAATGGTATTATTTTGATTTGCGAACTTGTGGGGTAGTTTGCTCTATAGGAAGCAATAATTGAAAGTATTCAGTTATGTTCTTTCTTTAATCTTTAACTTGTGGGCCTCATGGTGCTTAGTTTTATCCTTCTTATTATCTCAATTTTGAATACCTATTATTTTCACCCACTACTTTCTTAGCTTTTCCATGTTCTTTGTCTTGTAATCTTGGGTTTATGTGCATTATATTATGTATTTAAAAGAAGAGACTCTGGGGCTAGATGACTTAAACTGAAATTCCTGCTTTACCAGTGACTTATCATGAGGTCTTATGCCTCAGCATGAAGTTATTTGTGATTAAGTCATGTCATCTGTGAAATCGGAACAAAATCTCCTATAGAATGCTACAATGATGGCAAGAGCAAGTTGTTATATCTGAATTCTTTTTAGAGCAACACAGCCACATTTGCGTTAAGTAGTATGCTCTCTTACCTTACAGGGAAACTTTTACTGTAAAATTCATTTAAGATCTATGCTAGCATAAAAGAAGAGAAATGTTTCCCAGCTACTTGTGCTCTGTTTTATTTCAAACTGCAGTCATCCTATGCTTTTGGTGTGCTCTTTCACCTTCACTGCCTACTCTTTATTGTACTGTCTTTACTTAATTTTGCATAACATTAATAGCTTTGCTATGATTTTCCACTTGTCTTCTCTGAGGTATGATTTAAAGAGTGAGTATTGCATTCAGCTCACTGTTACACAGCATGTGGAACACAGAAGGGATAACAATGAGTTCAAAATTGTCCTGGAAACCTAGGGAATTTTTAGAAGAATATCGCATCTCCTTTGTCTCATCTGACCATTTAGATAACTTCCAACCCAAGTGCTTTCGCTATTGATGGGGCAGAAGAGACTCCACTTTGGAAGTCACTTACACTTTAGGCTAATTCACTCCTCACACCCTTCCCTCTCAGTTCAGCAAAAAACTCACAAAGGAGAACAAATCACTCACTAACCGAGGGAGCAAACAGGAAAAACAAATTGTAGCTAAGCTAAAGTTTAACCACATCCTCAAACCCCTGGGGAATGCAAACCTTGTGACATTTTTGTGTAATCCCCAAATGAGGTAATGTGGTTACCATAGTTATTTGTAAATGTATAAAAGCCCATTACGAAATTCTCTGGTGGTCAACAATCCCTGTTTGTGTATCAGATTGTTGTCCTGCTGGCAAGAAAAGCCTTGTTTGTTTCCATTCTTGGTCTCTCCTGAGACTTTATCTCATCAACTTTCGCTGCAACACTATCTATACCTCTGCTGTGAGAAAATGCAGCCCTGGCCCCATCTCTCCAGAGCTCTGCTTAAGACTGAGATTTTGTCCAGTGCATTCCATATCCTTTTACTGGCCTCTATCTGCAGATTTCTCTCACCATCAGCAGCTTGTGCTCATACTCCACACTTTGTATAATGAAAGGAGAAAAATAATGTTTTACCAACTTAAGATTTATGGTTCTCAGAGTCTTTAGGATTTTATCAACTCATCAACACAGATACAAAATATAATGTCATGACTACATACAATACATAGTTTTATTAAAAATTTCTTTTGGAAACTTATGGCAGGAGGACATGTCCTACGTTTTGCTTGACTTGTTCTCTGTATTTGTTTATTTGAGTGTATGTAGTTTGCTTTAAAATGGTCAAGGCAAATTACCTCTTCTCTCCAATTTCATTACATATTTTTGAGGAAAGAAACATGGCAATCTAAATTATGAACAATGTTTGGTCTTAAAAATTCAGATTTCTGTTGTATACAGTAATCTGAGGGGAAATTTAAAAATGACTCATGCAAAATAAACTGAGGTGTATTAAATATCTTTTTTTATATGGACAACTTTATACTTGTAGAAGTGATTTAAAACAATTAGAAAATAAATTGTTCATTGTATAATACAAATCTTTGTGTAACATCTATTCCATGTTTGAGAATATCACATTCACATCCTTTGGTATTAGAAGTGAACTATTTATATATTCATCTTTATCAGTTTTAATTTGACATTTATATCTCAGAAATCCCTGAAGGCAGCTTTCCACTGTTTTTGCAGCCTTTTCTCATGATAGCTCAAAACCATACACTTCATTAGCTAAAAGAGGTAAAATGAGATAATTGCTGTACTTAATATTTATATAATGATTTATCATTATATTTGTTTGTAATGTAACTCCTTTTAGAGTTTAATTAATCCCACTTAGTGTTTAAGTATCCTATATATCTGCCAACAGGAGTTCAATTTCTAGTTGCTGTTTATTAACAAGATAATTGGGCTTATTACTTAAGCATGGTGCCTTCCTGGCATTCAGCCCAGATTAAGTATTTCATATGTGTTATATCTGGAGAAGGAGCTGATACATTTCCACAAAAGCAGATGTTTAACCAACACTGAAACTTTACATTTTTCAAATCACTATAGTGTACCAAAATGAAGTTAAGACAGCACAGACAAATCAAATACATTACTCTCATAAACCAGAATATTTATCATACCCAGTTATGTTTATTATTCCTTCAAAGAGTTTTAGAGTATCATCCAAATAACAGATACATAACTATTCACGCAGATATTTATAGCTCAGTTTAATGAGTTAAACTGCATTTTGCTGCTTGTAACATTTTCTTTCTAAAAAAAAAAATTCAAACTTGGTAGAAGCTTTGTGCTTTTTTGCTTAAAGTTCCCAATGTTGTTTTATTTTTAATCTTTATTTTTTGTACTGGGGATTGAACCAAAGGTCTTTACCTTGAGCTACAACTCTAGCCTAAATCACTGAGTTCCCCTGGCAGGGATCAAATTTGTGATCATCCTACCTCATCTTCTCAGAGTGCTGGAATTACAAATGGTCTAGATTTTAATATACATATATTTTTTTCATTTGTATAAAAGAGAAAACTGGAAAAAAGTGAAAATTAACAACTCCATTAAAAATTGTGTGAACGTTTATCTCTAGAAATTTAACATGGAACTCTCAAAAAGTAGTCAATTTCTTTTTTCTTTGCTAAATTTATTTTATCAACTTGAAGACAAGTGGCCTTTTGATACCAACTTTGAGAGAAGACTTCTGCTGGAAAAAAAAGAATAAAGGAGACTTAAATATCTATTACTATGGCCCATAAAACTCAGGGCAACCATATTAGTTTCAAATAATTTAATGTGAAAAGTTTTCAAAAAGTGTACCTTGGGTCTAGATTTAAGTGTCAAAAGATGTCTCTCTGCAAAAATGTATAGCTTCTGGAATATATGAAAATTAATTTGAGATGAAGTCTTCTGAGTTTGTCTATGCTTCTCTCAAACTTCAAAGCTCCTTGCCGAAGTTTCCCAAATTGTGGGAGTTAGCATCATGCCTTTCCTACCTCAACAATCACAAGCTTTTTAGAAGATGGAGAAATATTAAGTCATCATTATACCCCAAGAACTGGACAAAATATGGGGCTTCTGGAAGACCATTTTCAAAGCTCTGCTAAGTGGAAAAAAAGCAAAAGGTGTGGGTCAATGCATAAATACAGTAGTGATACCTTCAGTGACCTGATTTATACTCAATTAGCTGACTTACTATATGATCTTACCGAAATAAATATCATTTTTACCATATGAAATGAAATCCTATTAAATATATAATCCATATGATTATTTCAAACTATAAGCTCTCAAAGCAAAGAAATAACAAAAAGGGACACTTTAAAATACAGTCAGGTTTCAAAGCCTAATACCAATATACATTCTCAAAAGCCTTTGTGCAGAATTTTAATTAATTCCTATTTTTTAAATATCTTTTTTGAAAGCCTATTGATGAGATGAAAATACTGCTTGAGAAAGAAATTATCTTCTATTTTAAAACTGACTTGCCCTTAGAATGTGAAGATTCTTTTGGCCATTGTGCAGCTTTTATTTGTAGCAAGAAACAGACTTCAAGGGAAAGAGAAAATGTATCTTTGTTTTCTCTTCTTATCTTCTTTTCCTTCTTGGTTACCTCAGAAGCACTGGAGATAAATATAACATGGGAAGTTAGAAGAAAAAGTATCTCTAGGACTTTGAAAACATTTCATCAAAATGAAATAGAATTTCTTTTATCTACTATGCATTTCTTCTCTCCTTTGGCTTCAATTTTATTTTTGTGTGTCCTCATTTCTGTGTGCCTTTTCCAAACCACCCAAAATATCAGTAAGAGTCTGTATGACACCTACAGTTTAAAAATGCAAGTGGTACAATTTTCTCAAAGCCCTTTGTAGACTTTCTGTATATTTTTGCCACATACACGAGTGTACAACACAATACATGTTTTTCCCCATGATGGATGTTTTTATTAATGTATCAACATGCTTATATAACTTTCATAGACTATTGTAGAAAATACATAAATTGAATTATAATGCTGAGAATTATAGGTTGCAGACTAGATTGTGAAGGCTTAATAGACATCAAGATTAAATGGCCCTGTAAAATTGAAAGAGCTGAATGTCAGAACTATATCTAAAATTAACTTAAAATATCTGCATTAAATGTCATGAATATCTTATTTTGCTTCTGTTCATGCTGTAGATTTGCTTGTTTCTTCACTGGCTATCATAACTGTATTTATGAAGCACCAATACAAAATGCCATTTCAGGGTGAAGATGTCACCACATGTGTGTGTACCAGATATGACACCAGTAATATATATTTGCTGATGAACAGCTTCTCATGTTGCCTGTGAATGGTCTACCTTACAATCCTCCTTCCCCAGGGTCACAGATAACAACTTAATGAAACTTTAGTCCTCATAACCTCTGGCAGATAATCCTACACTAAGGATAGTTCCAATTGTTAGGGCTAACTAGTAGGTGAAATGGTTCAATGGGAGAATTTAGAATTTAGATATGCATATTGGATTTAGCCTCCACTCATGGGCTACCTATCTAGTTGTTACAAAAATTAAAAATATGCAAAAAAGGGTTGTAATAAACACTTAAAAGCTCGATACTGATCTTAGAATCATGAAGCAATAGCTTTTATGTTTGCCTTTTGAAATTTAAAAACTTATGCCAAAATTTTCAACTAGACTAAAAAGAAGGAGAAAATCCAAGTCAAAGAGAATTCTTTTTATTGGAGGTGAAAATTTACCATGTGAAATGAGACGCATGGACTCTGTGTTCCCATGTTTAAAAATAGTTGTTTGTTACCTGCTTTTCTTCCTACCAATTACAGTTTGAAAAGCCTGTCAGCTAGAAAATAATCATCACACAAACCTTATAATGAGGAGTAATGGTCAAGATGAGGATGAGAAATACAGCTGATTTTGCAGAGGAAGTCATTGCTTCCAGTTGTGCTTAGATATTTCAATAAATAGTTTGCAACATTATTGTGATTTTTATAACAAATAACATATGGTAACATAATCCACCAGTGGTATACTGCCACAGTATAATTTATATGTACCATAACACCAGTTTGTAGTGAAAATAAAGTTGTCAAATAGAATATGGAGAGTATTGTTTACATTATACTATAACCATCTTGCTTGCATTATACCTGTTATTTTCATAAATATGATCAACAGCAATAATAAACTTGTGAGACAGCTATACTGACTTCTAAATTTGTTTTTTCTTCTTTTGGTCACCATGCCATCTTCTAATTGCTGCAATGATGCTATATTTGTCTTGCTGATACTCCATGTTACATTGAGTAACAAATAATATATTTAACTTCCTAAGTGTTAGAAAATGAGGCTGTCAGATTGCTTGAATTCTAATGAGTTAGATTTAATGTAAGAACTGTGCCAATGAAGCCAAAAAGTTATTCTGTGCCCTTTTTATCTAAGCTACAGTTATTTGAGCCCAGGAAATATTGTTGTTTTTGATTTTACCTCTTGGCATTTTTCCTAAATGACAATAAGTATTTCTTTTGAGGCTGGCCATAGATCAGTTAGGAGCAATGAAGACTGTTATGCTAAAATGGCCATTCCTCAATGATGAGAACAGATGTTAAAAATTGTGAATAGCAACCACTCATAAGGAAAAAGGATAGAAGGTAGATGACATCACAAGTACAATTGGTAATCAAATCTCATTCCATCACACCCCACCCAAACCATCCCATCCCATCCAATCCCACCACATCACATTATATCCCATGCCATTCCATGGTTGTATAGTGTAATATAAAGACAAAGATATCATTTAACTTTGGCAAGTAGGGCAAGGGTCACCATTAAACAATTTTGTATTTGAGTGTAAGTCTATGATACACTTTAATATTGTCACTAGGAAACATCACTAATGAATGAATTTATACAATATACATATTTTTGCCCCATATTGTATATTCTTGTCAACATATTATTACTGCACTATAATTCTTACATCTTCACTCTGGGAGATAAGATGACCTTTTGCTTCTGTGTCATCCTGGGATGCATCCTGTCCTTAGCCATACATAATTTAAGGATTTGAATATCAACAGTTCACGGACTGTTGAATCAAAATCAAGTTAATTTTTTCTACTTCTGACGTCTATTGGTGAGAGAATTCATGCTCAGCTTCTGGGAACTATGTTCTACTGCAATATTATCTTTTTAATTCTGAAATATTTTTAGCAGAAGCATAGTATATTAAAGAGACATTTGCAAGGATAGGCCGGGTAGTTCAGCAGATTAAAGTGCCTGCAAGCAGGTACAGGGGCTAGGAGTTTGATCCCAGGCCTGCCATGCCAGCCCTGCCACCAGGGTGCACTGAGACTGCAATTGAGACTGGGTGTGGTGGTGCGCCCCTGTAATCCCAGCTCTTGGGAGGCTGTAAACAGG
>NDGN011262618.1:0-15129 GCA_002564285.1 Tympanoctomys barrerae | reverse complement strand
GAAGGAAGGAAGGAAGGAAGGAAGGAAGGAAGGAAGGAAAAGAAGGAGTGAGGGGGAGAAAGGAAGGAAATTGAGTACAAAATTTTTTTAAATGTATGCAGCAAAGATGTTTTTAAGTACATATTTGCATGCATGTATATGTGTGCAAACTGCCTCATAATGGCCTATGTACTTTTTAAAAATATTAATCAAAGTAAAAAAAAAAAGTTTGAAAACAACTGGCATAAGTGATAGGATTGTATAGAAGGGGTAGAAAGCCTGGGGATTCATTCTAGCTCTGTGGCTTCTGGCTGCATGATCTTGGGTAACTAGTTCTCTAGCATAGATGCCTTTCTCTATAAAGAACCTGTTCCCTTATAGGGCTGTTGTGTAGATTAAGTGACAAAGATATATGAAGGGCCCAGGACCATACCAGTCACCAAGAAGGCCAATTGGGAGAGCTGCTATTATAATCTTTCTTCCCCTTCTAATTCCTCCTCTCTCTTTTATCCTTCTCCTCTCCTGTCTCTCTTCTACCTCACCTTTCCTTTTCTCCTTTCCTTCCTTTCTATCCCTCTTTCTCTTTTTCCTCTTTCTTTTCTTCCTCTTCCTCCTCCTTCTCCATCCAATATGTACCCTCCATATTCTTTCCCTTCTTCTTTGTGACTATTCAACTTCATCGGAAGTATGACTTTCCCTCAATGCTTATATGCCTGGCTTTTTCTCTGTCAGCCCCAGAAGGAGGCTACAGCAATCATGATCTGTCCTCAGCCCCATCTCTTTGCCCACCATCTCTCTCAGAGCTGTCCTTCTGTGATTCTGACACCCTGGACATGACATGCCAATGATTGTCTAAGGGACCAAAGGCCTACTTGTCTCCGTCCCTGGGAGCCATCAGAGGGACAACATGGCTTTTCCTGACCTTGTCACTTGGATATACCCTTTGGTCTTCCTATGACTACGGTGACTTTGGAAGGAGTTTCTGCTCTCACTAAATCATATCCCTAGTCCCTCAGTGTATATTTGTAAAGTTACGAGGGCTAAGATAGCATTGAAGCACTGCTATTGTCAAAGAACTAAAGTTGTCCCTGCCCAGAGCAGACAGCCAAACATTCGCTCAAGAGTGAGGGTAGGAGCTGCCTCTGAGAACCTCCATCTGAGCTTCTCTCTTGATATAAATAGCTTAAAAACTCCAAGTGGCTCCTGGAGCTGACAACTTTGGGTAAACTCAACCCTAGTCCCAGCTCAGCTTTCAGCCCAGCCAAGGTGTCATCGACTTCAGTTGTTTGTCTCCTAGCAGGAGCACTTGAAATAATGACCCCACCCCCTCCCTGCTGGAGATTTTACATTAGGGCCACAAAGGTGAAGTGTCCCCATTTCCTTGAGAGCCTGGGTAATGCAGGCCTGAGGACAGATCCGCGATGACAGCCTGCTGGGCCCTTTGTTCACAGGGGAGCTCTGCACCCCTCCTCCTATGTTTCCTCTTGCTCCCCTGGGGCTCATTCCAACTCTGCTACTCAAAGCTACCACCCCCAGCCTCCGTTTTCACCACTAAGACTCACAGAGGATTATTTGTGACATCCCTCAAAAGCTGAATTCCTGTCCAGACCAGAGACTGACTGTCCCTCCCAGGCAGTTCGTGTATCTCTATTGGAGGTTACAGGACAATGAGACAGAAAGAGAAAAAAGGACCCTAAATCTAGAGGTAATTTTCATCTCGGTAAGACTGTCCTCCTCTCCCCACTTGCACATTACTAGCTGCAAAGCTAACAGCCCAGGCCAGTATGCATTTTAAACACTTAGAGCAGAAGAGAGACACTTGTTACCACACTGAGCTGCACCCCCAGAGCAGGCAGGTGATTCTGAACCAAACACCAGGGGACTTGAGTGGACCACAAGCCAACTGGCAGAAAGATGTTTAAATTCGTTGCCGCTGCACCTGTTTTTCAGGAAACAGCAAACACTTACTTGTTCTGTGCTGCAAAAGGGAGCAGAGGGAAGAGAAAGTGTACTTCCACCTTCCTGCAGTTGGCAAGGACAAATGGAATCAGTTGTCCTCAGAATGACACACCACCCACATGGTTCTCAGGCAGGGAGAGAATCACCTTCCTTCCCTTCTGGCCTCAGGGTGCTATTGTTGTGCTTTCACAGGGAAAGTGTTCTCATTTTTCTTCTTGGAGAGGTCAGGCCCCAAAATTTGACCCCAGATCTCATGCCCATGTGTCAGCATCTCTGTATCTCAGAAATTAAAGAAAATATTTTAGAGGTAACTTTTCCCAAAAAGAGCAAAACATCACAAAGCGTAGGGCTTAGTAAAGCAACAAGTATGTCTTAAGGCTTCTTTTTAAAAGCATCAGTATGACTAAGCAAAAAAGGGATTTTTAAAATTTTTTATTTTTATTTTTAGAAAGGGTATTTTAAATCCCCACAGTACACAGAAAGTCCACTTCTAGTCATTTCAACTTTATTAGCAATTAAGGACTTACAGAATTCTGATCAGCAACAAACTTGTCGTAGCTATTGCTTTTCTGTATTGGAAATGAAAACTGGTAAGATAGTTGTATGTTGCTTATTTTCATCCAATAACATATACATTTAAGAGATGAAAGGTTTACTCCTGGTTCAGGCTAACTCACTGTTATTAGGTGCATGTATAAGAGGCCAGATATAAAGCCCTAGACCAGGACTGGGACTCTCCAGGTGCCAGCACTGGCTCTGCCTGCAGTTGGTTGGGGATCTCAGCAGTCACTTGCCCTGGAAGAAGAGCTGCCCTTCCAAGGCAGGAGCAGATGTGGAAGAATTCGTGGAGGCCTGAACAGAAGCTGGCATTCCTGCTGTGGCTGGGATGCCACGTTTTGAGTAGCTTCCTGAAAAGCAGAGGCCAGGGGTGCTAGGGTGAGAGCAAGCTGGAGGAGCAGACTTTCCAGGGCTCCAGCCCTTGGGGTCGCACACACAACGCATGCGGTGGAGCCACGTTGCTGCAGCCCTCTGATTCTCAGCATCCTCGGCTATAAAATGAGACCAGCTGTGCTTACTTCTTAGTATAAAAATGGGGAGAGGTGGCTTTTGTAAAGTCATTTGGTTTTCGGAGACATAGGTACTGTGCACTGTGGTAGTATGTTGTCCTTCTTGACCCTGACTGCAAAGCAATGTTTGAGGAACTCCCAGACTGCCCAATGACCTGGCTGAGGACACTAAGCAGATGTGACAGCCATGCTGCAATGCTTCAAGGACATGAAGCACTCGCAATGTCCCTCCTCCCTCACTCATCCTCTCTCTGCCTCTCCTTTCCTGGCTTCTCTGTCTCCTCTTGACCTCTAAATGAGTACCTGGAACTCAGTACAAGATGCTTTTTACTTTCTAGATCATTCCCTTCCACCTTCTTGAGGCATTAAATCAACCTGGGATTACAATGTCTGTCTCATTCTGGACATTTACCATGGGCCCCAGGCTCTTACACTCTACTGGCATGTCCACTTGGAGATCTAAAGGACCCCTCAAACTTACAACGATTAACCCCCAAACTACTTTTTCCCTGGACTCGGTTACTCCTCCCCACTTTGAATAATGACATAAATATTCTCACAGAATAATCCAGAGCTCTTGTTTGATTCTCTCTTCCTCCTTGACTTTCATATCCAGTTCAGAGTCCAGTCACTCTGCACAGCCCACTGGTGCCTTCAGGCTGGGCCAGCCCCACCCCCACTCACCTGGAGCTCCTCCTGGACCTGACCACCTCCACGCTACTCCCCTACAGCCTTTTAATCTAATAACAGCCACAGTGTCCTTTAGTGATGGAAACCGCATTGCAATAATCCCAGATTGTAGCACCCAGTGGCTTCCCAGTACCTATAGAATAAAATCCATGTTCCTGCTGTGGTTTCATCTCAGAATTCTTCACTGGGGATACTCTTTCTCCCAAGAGACATCTGGTAAAATCTGGAGACATTTTTTGGCCTCCAGAAGATAGAAAACACTCCTGGCATCCAGTGACTAGAGGCCAGGGATCGCTAAGTAGCCTGTAACGCAAGGGTCAATCCCCCACAACAAGGAGTTATCTGGCCTATGGTGTCCATAATGGGGAGGGCAGAAGCCTGTTTTAAATCATCTGAACCCTGACTCTCTCCAGCATCTTGTATCCCTGTTCTCGTTGCCTGCCATGCAGCAAACCCCTGGCCTTTAACCCCCTGACCTCTAACTGGCCTCAAGGTTTGGCACTTGCTGCTTCCTCCTCTAACTTTGCTCATCATTTTGTTGACCCAGATGCCACGTCTTGGTCACTCGAATCAAAATATCTACCCTAGCCCCACCAAAGCTTACCATTCCATTCCCTTGCCCTGCTTTATTTATATCACAGCATTTAATTCTGCATTTATTTTTCTCTCTCCTCGCAAGAATGTAAGAAGGAGGGCAGGGAATTTGTTGGGTTAATCAAGTAAGGCATCACATGGAACTCAGAAAAGTATTTTTGAATGGGTAGCTTGACAAATAATCATAAGTGGGCACATTCATGGATTACTGTGGAAGGGTAAAAGAAAAAGCACTTGGTGGAAATCATCTCAGAGAAGGCTTTCTAGAGAGGTGTTGTACAGGATGCAGTACAGGTTTCCCGAGTCACCTATTCCTCCTGTGGAGCTGGCCCTAAAAGGGAGCAAAACCTCAGGGACCAGCTTCCTCTAATCATACTGGGGTAGCCTTCCTGTAGGTTGGAACCAGCTGAAGACCTGAACCTGTAGTAGGATGGAGAACCGAGCTAGAGGCCCAAGGGTCCTAGTCGTCCCTGGATACAGAGCCAGGGAAGAGAATGAGGGGAGGGAAGCAGGACAAGAAGGAGCAATCGGTGCCAGGGGCTCAGGCCAAGAGAAGCCCAGTGGAGGGGCAGAGAGGGGTTTGGAGAGGAAGAGCAGATGTCACCAGAGAGAATGTCCGTGTTAGCTCATCCTGGCAACAAAAGGGATGGGTAGTCTCCACCATCGGCTCACCAGGAGCTGAGTGAGGGGGCTGTGAGTGGATTGGGGGTACTTGGAAGGCAAATGGGGAGTAAAATCAAATCACTCATGCAGCCAGGTAAAGACTGTGCCCTGTGCAGAGGCGGACATACATGAGATAATTATGTGAAAAATAGTTCTGGGATGATCGTGATTTCCTGTACTCTGCCCCATCCTCCAACATTGGTCCTGCACTCCAGTCAAAATGTCACTGTAGAAATGCCACGTGCGGCCATGATAGCACATGCCAGGGACCTCCATCCAAGCTGGCCCCGTGCACTATCTCACAATAACCATACTTGAGGAGGACGGGGTTGGGGAGGGGGTAGATCAAGATTATATTTACAATCCCCAAGATTCCAGGGGATACAGATGCTGGGGTTTGCATGGCATGGAGTCTCCCAGGGGCTAGGAGCCACACAGATCTATCTGGTTGTCCCTACATCTTCCCCAAGACAGGGTATGATCAGTGTCTGCATCCTCAGGCCCATCTTAGGACACCCGCCCATGACTGGGTCATTTCACTACTTGTATGTTTGTGAGGCGATGACCATGAGGCTAGAGGGCCAACACCTCATTTTATTAGTCTGCTAGTATAAGCTTAAAGTAACACACCTCAGATGTAGACAGCTTACTCCAACCTACCAAAAATATTATGAAAATTTATAAGCTCTAAAGAATGATATAACAGTGATGAAATTCAGATGTGTTGGATTACTCTTCTGTTTAATTGAGCCCTGACTCAATCCATAGAAATACGGACTTTTCCTGCAGACATAGTCTCATAGCTCCCTGGGCGCTGGGTACCTTGCAGGGCTAGCGCAGTGAGGCTGTCTGCCGCGCTGCCTCAGAGACTAAAACACCGCATCCATCCCTGCTCCTCCACAGCCACTCACATGATACTCAAGCTTTTCATTCACAAAACCCACTGGCCAGCTCGCTGTTAGGTTCACTTCCTGGAATACACAGTTTGAGGCCCTCAAATTTCTCAAAAACATGATCTCGGGCCCTTCCATCACACTAAGAAGTACATGGCTCATAGGCTCAGACAGGTGCTTGCCCCATATGCCAATTCTCTTGGCAGTCGTCAGATCTGTACCATCTGAAGAGAATAAGCCACTCTTGAACCATGCATCACACGGAAGATGCTCTGGGCCTTCCTTCGTGCAACACACATTAGGTACATTAGATAAACTGCCTCTGAGTCTCAGTTTCCTCAGCTCCTGAAGTACAGAACTTCAGTAATACTAATACGTCCCTCAGAAAGTAGTCATTTAAGGACAGAAGCTACATAGCCCTTAGCTGGATACTTGGCACATTAAAGCTGTCCAATGGATGGTAGCTGTCATTGCATTAGTAAAGTCTTGGCAAGTCACATTCAGATGTCAATGACTCATGAAAATACTTTGGAACTGGAGGTCTTTGTGAAATCGGAAGGCAAGAGAGTGAGGTTTAAAACTTGGGGCGGAAGTCCCGATGCAAGACTCCCAGACGGCCAATGTTGTGGGAACAAAACGTGTGACTTCCGCTCAGCTCATTTGCTAGGCCCTTCAGGTAAGCTGGCTGTGAGGCGGAAGTAACAATAATGTTGCCGTGGTGACTGAGTAGAGCAAGGCTCATCACATGGTTAACAGCGCAGAGCGCGTGAACCTCCAACAACTGAGCGTTGCTTGGTTATCGCTGCTGTCATCACCAGCAGTGTTCTGCGTGCCAGCTCTCTGCTGGTGCTGGGCTGGCTCAGGTGCCACTTCTGCCCCAGCTGGGTCCTGAAAGCACCAAGCCAGACTTTGGGCGGGGATAGCGCAACATTCACTCCAAAGGTCTCTTCCTTTCAGAGAGTGTTCACAGGCTGTGAAAGTCACTCCACGGATTTCTGGGGACAACTCTTCGCTGCCTGCAGGTGGCTTTGTCATTTGTAAGGCATTGCCATCCTATGCACAGATAGCAACAAGTCCCTCTCCCTTCTTCCCACTGGCCTAGAATTGATCCCACCTGGGTCTCATTTCTCATTCCTGAGTAGTCACAAAAGCAAGGGATCCCCCCTTGAAAGGAAGAGAATTCAGCACACAGCAAGGGGAAAGGGGAACAGAGCTCAGCTGCTGCTACTGGTCCTGTCAGAAAGGGCTGGACCAGGAATGGAAAAGAAATTCCACAGGAAAGGGTCCTCTAGATTCCTTGGATACAGAAGTGAACTGTAGGATGTCTCATTTATTACCAAAGCTACCAAAACTTGTGTAAAATTCTGCAAAGATATTTCTGCCTCTGCGCTTAAGCAAATATATAGAAGATGGGGGAGCGTTGATTCTATAAAAACTGATACGTAAGAGGATTGATTCTGACCGAAAAAGTGTTGCCTGTCTGTGAGCTAATATTCAGCAGAAATTATTGTGTTCCCCCTGTCACTTATTGTTTGGGCAGTATGAGCGAGAAAGACTTTATTTTTTTCGGTAGTAGGGGTTGAACCCAGCGCCTTTGCATGAAACTGCATCCCTATCCCTTTTTTAAAAAATATTTGTTTTATTTTGAGACAGGGTTTTGCTAAAATACTAAATTGCCCAAGATGGACTCGAACTTATAGTACTCCTCCCTACGCTTCCCAGAGCTCTTGTATTATAGCCGTACACCACTGCATGGGGCTGAGAAGGATATTCTGAGCTTATACCTGCCCACAAGGGAACAAGGGGCTTGCATCTGATCAACAATTCTTATTTTTAATTCCAAAGAGGAACTTAGCCTTTGGGGGAAAGAATCGTTGGAATAAACCTAATATCACAGGTCGGATGGTCAGACGGATTCTTTCATGAGCCCGTACCCTGCCTGTGAAAGGGAAATGGAAACATGTTTTAGGCCTTCTTTTCCCCTATTATGTGCTTTTGTCATCTGCACAACACACACACACACACACACACACTCCACAAAGTGGGGACATTAATGAGACTGCAAACATTAAAGAACTGCAGAGCCCTGTGATTCAGAGGTCCATATTGTGGAAAGAATCATGTGAAACCATGCAGCCCTTTTATTTTAATGGATGAAACAAAAAGAAGGGAGGGAAACGCAAAAGCTAGCAGATGAAGCACGTTGTCTGAAACCGCAGTGTGAGCAGCTTGGCTCTGTGTGGGTCTCAGTTCATTTTTCCTTCTATTCCTTCCCCAGCAATTTGTCAAGCACCAACCTGTGCCAGAGGCTGTGCTGGGCACACAGGAGGCACTGGTGGACAAAGTCTCCCGCCCTCCTGACAGGACTTACAGCCTAGTCAGTCGGTGAGCAGCAGCCACCAAGAGTCCCGAGGGTCTTCTCTGGGTTCCATGAAGGAGAGGCCTATGTGTTGCCTTATCATGTGTCTTGGGGTCAGGCAGCAGGATCCTGGAGGAGGTATGATTCTTCCGAGATCTGAAAAGTAGCCAAAAGGAGGAAGGATATTCAAAGATAAAGGACAGCCTTCCTTCCTCATCTAGGAAACCCTCTCGCCGTAATGTGCTATGGCCAGCTCAGATCTTCCACAATCTTCTCTTCTCACCTCCACACCCAGTAAAGTCATATGACAACTTACAGTGGGCCCTAGTGGGCCTAATTACACACAGCAATAAATGCCACAAATTGGGGGCCCCCTTCTCCAACTTTGGAGAGCCATTTCACCAGCACACCATGGGCTTCATGCATTCTACCTGCTTCCTGCCTGTGGGCAGCACCAATATTGTCCTACAAGCCAAACACCTGCCCTCCCTCCCATAGAGTCTTCTAAGCACTTATTCCTAGTGTGGCTCTGCCTGCAAGTGACTTGGGCCATGGGGCTGTTTAGTTCAGACTCTTGGCCATCTGGCTCCTCCTAGGATCAAGGGCATCCCCACAAGTTAATAGCAAGCCACTGAGAAAGAGCCTGTTCTTGTGGTCCTCGTCACCTCCTTGCCATCTAATGATATTTATCAACCACCCACGCCTGCCCAGCTTGTATGAGACACTTGGCCAGGCAGATCTCAAGTAAGGCTTTGACCCCTCAGGAATGCAGGCCTTGGCCGAGGCTGCAGGGCTGACATTGTTCTTCCTTAATATAACACAAGCTGCTCAGGGCACAGAAGCAGGGCTAGGAGTACAGTCAAGGGCCCCGGGTTAGGAGATAGCATTGCTGCTATTCCTCACAATTCATCTCCAGCCACAGGCATCTAGATGGGTAGGGCTAGAGTCCTCAGTACATATGTGTGAGGTGGTCTAGTTTTAAAGCAGTGGATTCTGCCATGCTTGCACCCCCATCACCACCCTTGTTCTCTGAAGAGATTTGTCAAAGAAGTGAGTTCTTTCAAGGATTGTCAGAAAGCAAGTATGGGCAGCATTGTGGGGTAAGCATTTTATAAAATGAAGGCCTTTGTTTCTAGGACATGTGTGTGCATATCTGAGCCTATGTATGAGCCTGTGTACACAAATAGATATACATGTACATGTACATACCTACATGTGGTCTGCATGCATGTGTATACACGCACACATGCATGTCTACAATGCATAGGATGTGAAAGGGAAAGGAGACTGTGTGACGGGGCAGGGGATATGCAGAGCAGTCTCACAGGATGGTGTGGTGGAAAATCTAGAAGGAAAAGACCTAGATGGGGGGAAAAGCTGTGCACGCTGATGAACAGCCAGCACTCCTGTCCCTCTGATCACCTCCTAGCTGCTAGAAGGCAGAGTGCCTCGCGCTTTTTGCCCATGCTGGAAAAGACACCTCCTGAGCAGCGGAAGCTCAGCCACTTACCATCCAGGCCTTGGATCACCACGTGGAGTGACAGGGAGGTTCCAGGAGGCACCCGTCCCACCCAAAGCAGCATCAGAGAGTGACAGGGGAGTAGCACTCCCAGATTCTAACACTTAGTCTTGAATCCATTCCTGAGACCAGAAAGCTGCATACCTGGGGGTGGAGAGCAGATGGCAGCGAGCCAAGGTGGAAGGCCCTGGAAGGGGAGTCCTGTGGGGGAGGGGCCCAGCGGGGGGCTGCGGGAGGCTCTGTGTACAGAAGACAACAAAGGAGAGAGGCGGCTGGGAGTCACTGAGTATGGAAAGGCAGACCTCGCACCACACTGTACAAGCAGCCAGGTGAAAGGAGGCTGGGGGCGGAAAGCGCAGCCCAGGAGTCCTCGCCCCTGCCCGTGTCCTCGCTCTCTGCCGTGCTGCGTGGATAGCATGCTTCCTCAGCTCACGTGCTGCTCACTCTCCCAGTACTGCCTTGGAGCCCAAGGGTAGCCCCTCGCTCCTGTGGCAGAGCGAAGCAATTTGAGGGCGCTGGAGGGGACACATAGGTCACCAGTAGAGGGACAGAGCTGCATCTGCCTCAGGAATCCGCCCCACCTGCTAATTCACACAGAGGCGCGGCATGCCGCCCTCCAGCCTTAGCCCTGGTAGACCCCAAAGGCCATGGAAAGAAGGGGATCTCACAGGGATGGGATCCCTGAGAGAAAAAAGGTGATCGAGGCTGCAGGAGGGCACAGAGGTGGGGCAGCTTTGGGAAAAGTGAAGACCTGCATTACCCACTTAACAATGTCGCTAGTGGCCGGCTGTGGGGCACCTGTTACTCCACTGAAATGTTTGTGGTCGGAAGATGAAGGAGGTGTTTTCCTTATTAGCAGTGAACTAACTAATTTGTTTATGTCACTATACTCATTGTCCAAATATTGTTCATTAAAGCATCTTATTGCTGATAATTACTCAGCTATGACAGTAAACAAGGAACTGCTGCCAGGAGGGAGGCGGCATTGCCAGTTCTGTAGTGAGCACCGAGGGTTTACCTCGCTGCCGCAGAATCACCCACCAGATCTGCTGAGTGCGCTGGGCAGTCACTCATCAGCCCCAGGTGAAGTGCGCCCTCATACAGAGAAAGTTATTCTCTGTGGTCAGAGCCCAAGATATGTGGGTGACAAACACAGTGGCATTGTTCCATGGCTGAGCTTGTTTTCCATGTGTAGGAGGAATTCCAGACTTGAGAATTCTGCATCCAGACTTCAGAGATTTTTTTTTTTTTTTCTAATGGAGACAAACACAACTAATGATAAAGAACAATACCAGCTTGGCATCCCAGCTCCAGAAGGCTCGGGGTCAAAGCCTGACCTCCACAGGGATTGGAGAGGATCCAACAGCAACCACTGTCTCCTGCTGTCAGGCTGGGCCATGGCCTCCACCAGGCCGCCTTTCCCTCGGCTTCTGGAGCCGGGAGGCAGAGCAGATGTGCGGGCCTGCTAATGTGCTGGAGGATGGAATTGTTCTCCCAGCTCATTGAAATCACATGCACAGCACTCAGAGTGGCCGGCGAACCGAGGAGAGACCACGCAAGCGCCCTCACCCTGGAAAATTACAAGAGCCGTGCCTCCACCTCCTCGCTGCCCTGCGGGGCTGCATTTTGACCCAGCAGGCAGGAGAAAGGCCTTCCCTTCTCCATTCATGCAGTGAGGGCCAGGCCATGTCAAACACGGAGCTCCTAGATAGCTGAAGGAATACAGTCACCCACCACCTCCTCTCTTTATCCGCAGCTTCACTTTCCATGGGTTTAGTTGCCTGCGGTCAACCGCCATCTGAAAATATTACATGGAAAATTCCAGAAGTAAACAATTCATTAGTTTAAAATCGCATGCCACGCTGAGTAGCTTGATGAAATCCCTCAACATCACGCTCCGGCCCACCATGACAGGAATCATCCTTTCGTCTCACGTAGCCATGCTGCGTCCCCTCCCCCGCCATAGTCACTCAGCTGCCACACCGAGTATGAGATCAGCTCTTAAATGTTGCTGTGCTGATGTTCCAGTGACCCTTTCCTAGCAACTTGACACTGCGTCACCATGTCAGCGTCACCCACGTCACCTCCTCTTATCACACAAGCTTTGAATCATCCCCCACCAGCACAGGAAGGGCGAGGTTGGCACAATAAAATTTTGAAAGAGCCCACATTCAGGTAATTTTTATTACAGTACGTTGTTGTAATTCTATTTTATTATTATTAATTATTGTTTTTAATCTCCTGTGCCTAAATTATAACTGAAATGTTGTCCATGGGTATATTTATACATAGTATACAGAGCCTTCAGCAGTAGCCACAGTCTCAGACATACACTGGTGTCTTAGAACATACTCCACAAGCTTAAGGAGAGATCCCTGTATGAAAATTTGAATACAATAGATAACTCAGGAAGGATGTGCCCTAAATGAGAACATCCATTATTTCTGAGTATGTGGGATTAAAATAAAAAACAATGCAATTGATGCAGAATTCAGCATTCCTTGAAGGAGTTACACTGATCCTCAAGTTGTATTCAACTTGTCACAAACACATCTTGAGGCTACCCACAAATATGTTTTAATATGGAATGTATACCTTTTACTTATTTTTTAAAACACCTTGCGTTTTATTTATTTTAAATTTTACAAATTCATTTATATATTTGGTGCAGCTCAGACTTGTAGTGATCTTCCTGTTTCAGCCTCCCTAGTGCTAGGATTAGAGGCATTCACCACCATGCTTGGTTTGGGTGGGACAGGCACAGCATGTCCCCACAGGGATTGAGCCCGGGTTCTTGCACTTGCACAGGCTCTTAGACCACTGAGCTATCTCCCCTGTCCTGGGATATACTTTTTACATTCATTTAAATGCTAGATATTGCCCTGAGGGCATTTGAGGAGAAAAGCCAAAAACAAAACAACAACAACAACAAAATGCTAGATATTTAATAAGCTATTTCATTTGCTATGGATTTTAGCAGCTTAAATTGAATTTCTTTGAGACATTTACATTGAAATTAGATAATCAAGATAAGAGCAGAAGTGTACGGCTGTTGGTTGATATTTTTAGATTTACATAAAACAGCAGATTGGATTATAGATCTATTTGCAAATAGATTAACAAGACATAAACTACTCATAATATGAGTAGTTGAGAATTGAGATAATATGAGAATTGAGATAAGCCATCTAAAATATTTCCAGTAGTCACAGTACCTGCCACATGAGATACTGGATAAATTTTAGTTATCATTAATGCTCTTTAGTGCTTCCTCACTCTCCTTTTCTCTCTCTCTCTCTCTCTCTCTCTCTCTCTCTCTCTTTTTCATTTTCTCTCAGAGATGATCCCAAGATCTGTGAAACAGGTCAGCAGACAAACCAGCAATTGCTAACATATTTTCTGAATTTACTTAAGGTAAATGTGATTATAAAACAAATATGCTGGGACTCAGGCAGATCTTCCAGCCTCTATCTGCTCTCAGATCCCTTTCCAGCTACCCTCCAGGTAATGTTTTCCTAAGATATGGCAGAAATTTAGGACTGAAATGAAACTTAGAGGTGAGGTGTTTTTATAGACGTCACCTCATGTCACAAAGCAGAAAAGACAAGAAGGGGCCCTAGGACTGTGACCACTGTCTGCCTCTGTGGAAGACGGTCCAGAAAACTCTTCTTGAAAGAAGAGAAATTATCTCCATTTTGGCTGAGCCTGACCCTATTTCCATGTACAGAGTTGACTGGGACTTTTCCTTATCCCTTCAATTGGTTTTCAGCAATGCATGTTGGTCCAGGGGAGGTACTGGTGGTAGTCTTTGAAGACAGCAGGCATGTTTCCCCAGAACCCACACCTGCTGCTGCCTAGTGTGAGCCAGTTGAGATGGGATGAAGAGCCAGTGCTCCACACTGTCAGCTGGGCTCCAGCCTCAAGATAGAGGCTCTGACTTCCTGGGGCTTGAAAGATTACACATCAGAGCTGAAGCATTGACCCCGAAACATTATATACTAATGCAACTGTGTGATGCAGATTACTCTTTCTGCATGTCCTTCCCTCAGCATATCACACAAGTAAATGCAGGCCTCCTCCCTAGCCCAGCTCAGAGTACTCACCTAATTCACGCCATTCTCACTGTCACTCACCCTCAAACCACTCCTTTCTTTATGAATGAATAAAGCCCAGGCGCAGCCTTGGGTCAAGGCCTTTGTTCTAGACAGTCACCACCATGGCTGGACTTAGGACGCCTGGGCTCTCCATAACTACAAATATGCCTTAGTGTCTTTATTCTTGCCATTGGTTGTGTTGGGTATGATAGACTGGAATTAATTTGATGAGATTCCAATAACTTATCCATGGGATTACAAATGTAAACTTCCCAGACTGAGACAAGGACCAGAAAGGCCTCCCTATATGTCCCTCCTCACTCTAACAGATGCTCTCTAGTGGCTGATAGGTAATGACACCGACACCCTCTGAACCTTAGACTATTCTGCAGTATTCTACAGTGGGTAGCCAAGCCCTGGGCAAGTCGTAGTGCTGAACAATGATTTGTTCAGTCCTCTCATGCACCAGGTAAATGCTCGGCAGCATAAGGGATAGGAAGCTAAGGAAGATAGGACACACCTTCAGGAAGCTTTCTGAGACTAACCAAATAAGGGGCAGAGTACTCGCAGATAAGGGAAAGGTTAAATTTCATGTACAAAAGAATGAAAATCAGAAGTTAAATCACAAAATAAGTCTCAGAGAGCGAGGTTTTGGGCTCCCTACCCTGGAAAAGTCCCAAAGCTGGATATTTTCCAAATTTACATTTCAGCTCTTGACCTCTCTCTTTACTCCAGACTTTTCTATCAATTTTTTTTATCTTCTCAAACTGCTCACCTATATGACTGATATGTTATCTCAAATGTAAAATTCTCAATGTAAGACAGCTCCTTGTGAAGGATCCTAATATTCAGGCATCTTGAAGTTGGCGTGTCTGAACCTGAGCCCTCGACTCTGCCCTCCACACCTGCTCGTCCGCCAGTGTTCTTCACCTGTGCAGATCACACCTGCGCCCAGCTGGGAGCCAAAACCTTAGAGACACCTCGATTTCCTTTCCCGTCACTTCCCCACAGCACAGCGTATCAGAGAAACCTATTGGCCTTGCTCTTTCCCCACATCCCACATACAGCCTCCTCCCACTTCCCCCACATTCCCTCACACCCAGACCGTAATCACTTCTCCCTCAGGTCGTGGCAGGAACTCCCTCCCTGGCCCTTGTTTTCTACCCCTGGCCCTCCATTGTATGTATATATTCATAATGCTTTCAAAGTTGAAACTTTATGAAGCTTTTCTTTGGTGAAAGGCACTGGGGATTAAATCTAGAATCTTTACACTTAACTACATCTCTGGCCCTTTTGATCTATCTATCTATCT
>NDGN011262493.1:0-16342 GCA_002564285.1 Tympanoctomys barrerae | reverse complement strand
ACTACTAGATCGGACTCGTAGTGATCTGCCTATTTACAGCCTCCCAAGAGCTGGGATTACAGGTATATGCCACCAAGCGCAGTCTCAGTTGCCATCTCAGCATGCCCCGAGGGTGGGGCAGGCACAGCAGGCCTGGGGAGTGAACCTTTGGCCTCTGCGCCTGCTTGCCAGCACTTTATTCCGCTGAGTTATTTGGCAGGCCTTGAGTGCTTTAAATTGCTTTATGGGTTGAATTTACAATGGTGTTCAAATCTACCTCTCACCTGGAGTTTCTCATGAGTCTCAAAATCTAAATATGTCCTACATTAAACTTATGTAATGCCCACAAAAGCCTTATGTTGAGCAGTTTCCACTACCAACATGGACCCTAACTTGATAGTCACCTGGGACTCATATTCTCCATTTCCGTCAATGTTTGATCTCTAAAACTTGGTTTGGTTCCTTCTCTTTGCTTCTATACCTAGTGCATTTTCACTCTTCAGTGGGCCTACAGTAATAATGTCTTCTTACATGTTGTAGCCTCCAGAAATAACCTCACCTTTCCTTCTCTACATTGCTATGATTCTGAAAAAAATGGTTGGTCAGATTAAGACACTGATTAACTCATATCAAATGGCTCCTGTTCAAGTAAGAACAGTAACTAGAGGCCATACCCATAAATGAAATAAATCAGACCTGCATGTGCAAACATATTGTCTCCCTAGTATAAGAATCTGAAAGAATAAATAGAATCTGAAAGGTACAATAGACACTGTGAAAGGGAATGAACTGTTCAAAGGGAAGAAACAACTGGGATGAGACAAAAAACAAAAGAAAAAAGGGAAAGTGATATATTTATGTAAATATACAGGACAGCTTGGACAATTACACTACTGATTTCAGCTGGTCTATTGAAAGGAGCAGTTAATGTTTAATTTTTCTTCTGTTTTTAAACTTATTAAAACTTTTTAAACCAATTTTGTATGCTCATATCTGGTAATTTAAACAACTAATTTGAAGACAGTATTACACAAGAAAACAAGTATTGTTGAATTGCTATTATTTTGTTTAGTGAAATTCTGAGTCATTTTTAATGGGATTCTTTACTATTTTGATTCTCTATAAAAATACTTATAAAAATAAAGGTAGAAAATAGGTGCATGATGCTGTTATCAATAGAAAATATTGTTTTCATTTACTTCAACTAGGTTACATAGTGCCGAGTCATTGTTAAAACACAATGAAACGAATAAAAATATATAATTACAAAAGAAAAGACAGGTACATATGTATTAATTAAGATTATGAAAACTAACCTCATGAAAGAGTACAAAAATAAAAATATTATATATGTACGTTAAAGAGTAGTAAGAATTATATTTATAATAGGTGGCTCTTGGGTATCACTTTGAGACAGAAAGTAAAGACAGAAGTTTGATACCCAGAAAGAAAATGATGTAATACAAAATAAATGAAACAGTCATTTTGTTTTCAAGAAAAATAATCTATAATGAACTGATGAAAGATTACCTAAAATAAACACTTTGTGAATCACTCCAAGAATGTGTGAATTTTTATTGTAATATTAATAAATGGCTATTTATATGATTTGCATAATCTGAGATTATTTAGCATATAGTACAACATAAAGTATATGAAAATAGAGCTATTCTTTTATTAGAGGACAATGATATGGAAGAGAAGAATGTTTACGTGTTCCACACAAATACAACCAGCACATGCACAATCGTGTTTTCTCTCTTCTGTTGGTCGAATTCACAATGTGGAATTTATGGGTACAGAGGGCCAGCTGGAATTATGGAAAATGACCTAGAAAAATACCTGTGTGCTAACCTCAGAATCTTTATATATGCTCATTACACCAGGAAAAAATTTTTTGAATGAAACCTACAGACAAAATGAAGGAAATGAACAATTGTTAACATTAAGTTATTGGGGCCAGGGAGATGGCTCAGTAGGAAAAGTGCTTCCCTGGTTCTGCAAATAAATTAATTAATTAATTAATTAAATAAAATAAAAATAAATAAAAAAATAAACAAAAAAACATTAAGTTGTGGTCTTAAAATACTGTTTACCACCAAAGAATTAGAACTTTTTGAATTAATGGCTAAATTGAAGTATGGCAAAAATAAGGAAGAAAATTTGCCTTGAACATCTTGCCATGTTAGATTATACTCCTGTGGTCACGCACGAGGCATTCGCAACTTTTGATGGTACATGACTACAATCCCGGAATTCTGGACATTTGAGGCAGAAGGACTGCAAGGTTGAGACTACCACAGACATCTGAGTGACTTGATGAGAACCAGGCTTCAAAACAAAACCATTTTTAAAAGACTTGAGATGCAGCTCATTGTGAGAACTCTAGGATCATTTCACACTCTCTTAAAAGAACAAATTCAGAAATGAACTTGATTAGATTCCTTCTTGTCAAACTGGAACATTTTCACTTCATTAAGAATAACATGATATTGATTATTATTTCAACATAGTTAAATCCATTAGTTTACCATAAATACATATAAACTAATACTGATCAATTGGAAAGAAATTTGAGAATCAACTCATTATTTTTAAAACTGGAAAATAAAATGATTGAATCAAACATTCATTGGATAATTTAATTGTTCAATAATAATGTATAAAAGCATATTCCCCCATAGAACTAAAAGGAATGATAGGGATAGATATGACCACTTTAAAACAAACTGTAGTAGATGAGATATAGCAATACAGAGAAAAATTATCAATGGCTATGAACTTCACACAGATGAAAACTAAATATGATGTGACCCAGATGGAAAGAAACCTGTTCTGCTAAATTGTTCTACCAAAAAATGGCTGAACAGAGCAGGTCTATGAACATTTTATCGAAGGAAGAAAAAAAAGAGAGGATCATGTCAAACTACGCAGAATAAAATAATAAGAAAAAAATTATACTGTAACTGTATCTGGTAATGAAGTGGTTATGCTTCATGAACAAATGATATTAATATATGAGAAAATTAAGTGCAGAACTTAGAATTATTTATGATATTCTTGGAGCCATTTGTTAGAGTACCGTTATCTGAGTTAAATGGTACAACAATTGGTGTTTATGTATTTTTCCCTTTCATTTTGTCTTACAATAAGTGGTGCTCAAATCTACATCTCACCTGGAGTTTCTCGTGAGTTTCACATCCATATACATTCTAAATTGAACTTACCTAAGGCCCCACAAAAAGCCTTACGTTGAGAAGCTTCCACTACTGACGTGGCCCCTAACTGGACAGTCACTGGGGACTCATTTTCTGCATTTCCATCATTGTTTCAGCTCTAAAACCTTGTTTGGTTCCTTCTCTTTGCTTCCCAAGTTTTCTCGCATTCACATGTGCAACATGACTTTGCATATTTTTCCATGAGAAGTTGAAACGGGTTCATTCTCATCTTGGCCATGTGACTTGATGGGGAAAATGGAGCTTAGCAAATAGGAAAAATTATGAAAAATACTTGCTTACTGAGCCGCAGCCTCTCATGCTTCTCAGAACACTAAGATTCACATTAAGATATGAACAGCATAGGTCACACTACATAAAATAGAGATAAACCAAGCCAGTTGAGGTTTCTCTAAGCCAACAAGCCTGGTAACGTTGATATAAGTAATAGAAATTAACATAAACTATCAAGGTACAGCTGAGAAGACCCAGAGAAGGATGCCCAGTAACAGAATCATGAGAAGAAATGATGATTCTTGTTTTAAATCACTATACATGAGTGATATACCAAAAAGGTAATGGAAAAATCACTGGATGTAGAAGATGACAATAATGTGTTCAATCACCCATATGTCTGTAGATTAAGTTATTGAGAGAAAATTTAATTTGGATAACTCATTTAAAACCTATAATTTCTTCATATTGGTCTAGTAACACATATCTAATAGAACACATGGCTGGAGAAAGAGAGAGAGAGACAGAGAGAAACAGAGAGAGACAGAAACAGAGAGACAGACAGAGAGAGACAGACAGATATAGTTAAATAAAGCAAATAAGGAATTGTTTAATTTCACTAGAAACATTGTTCAGGGCAAGATAATACTTTTCTAGGTAACAATCAAGATATATTTTTAAATCTATGAATATCTACTTCATATCTAGATTCTTTGGTCAAGCTCAATGAACTCATTCCAACTTCCAGTCACCTCAGCTGTCTCTTCAATAAGAATCACCCTCACCTGAGGAGAAATGACAATGACTATGAAAAAGTGGCTATTACTGTATTTGCAGGTTGCCCAGTACAAGGTTGCCAAGGTTCATTTGGAAACCAATATAAAGTGGTAACTCAGCTTTAGCTTTAAGAATAGAACTGCAAAAAATTTTGGTTGCATGGTTCTGTGGGTCAGCTTCCTACTCTGCCTGCTCTGGCATCCCACACATTCTTACTGGGAACAGCTCCTATGAGCACTCTGAAGTAAGTATTCTGTATATAATTTTGTGTCTTAAATTCTATTTTCAAGGACATTCCAATCTAAGACAGTTGGTATCAGGAACAGTCTTAGTAAACAAATTCTAAAATGGGATTTCGGAATGAATCACTGGCTGGACAGCTGGCAATGCAGATTCTATCGGTACTAGTAGGTATACTGTGAATAGCTTATTTCATGTTATTCTGGTGTAGCTCTTAAAATATTCCCCAGTGGTGAAACACTGATGAAGGAAGATATTCTGGAAGATGAAACTCAAGAAGCATAAAGAAAAAAATAATCTTAAGAAACTACAATTGGTTTTTTGTTGCTTACTCATCAGCAAAGAGTAAATGTTAGAATCAGAATGATTAATTATCACTTCAAATCGCAATGTTAAAGCTTGTAGCAATCATAATAGCAGAAAGGTAATTATAATTTCTTGCAGCATGAAAATAAAGTGAAAAGTCTGGGGTCATGATCCCATGATAAGAGTAGATGAACTCCAGAAATAGCTGAATTATCATCTCTATCAACTGTGCTAGTAAATAGGGAAAAACAGACCCCTTGAAATCTGCGTTGAGAATACATGGGTAGATGTCACTGTAAAAATTCTTTTCATAAACCTTTATTAATTACCTGGGGTGTCAGAAGAGGTCTTTATAGAAAAGATTGCCTTCACTCCACCTGTGAGAAGAGCACAGAGAAAACAGAAAACAGGTGGCTTCAGGGAGGAGGCTTTTCTGTCAGCACCAAATCCCATCTTCCCCACAGAAAGTATAAAGCATTAGGTCTCAACAATCAAACTGGGAATTGTTTGGATGTAGCAAGTGAAATGAGAGTGTGCCCACAAAAAGCTCAATTCTTTGGCTTGATCACTCAGTGAGACCTAGAGTCACATACCTGATATAGGACTATAAATTATCTGAGTCAAATGAGGCAGAATAAGAAATGATACAATAAAACAGATCCTCTGATGAGATTATAACTAACCTCAATTTTTTTTAAAAAACGTGGTTTTAACAGACCTAGTCATATCTCTCTTTAATTCAGTAATGTGATCAATACATAAAACACAAAGGTAACATCAGATAGTTGTGAAAGGTGGGGCACAAAAGCAATAGTATTCCCATGGGCATTGGTGTTAAATGTAGTATTTTTGATATATTAGATGACTAAGGCCTCCAGAATGTGGCAGCCTTTAATCTGATGAGTTAATTCTTCCCTTTTTCTCAGAAAAAAATGATCAAAAGCAGTTTGCATTTATGGGTAATAAACAAAAATTTATACTTATAGTTTTCCTCAGTGCTGCATATAGTCACTACTCTTCATCTTCTGGACTTATTATTATTTTTTTTTGGTATATTGGTTCATTATATCACTACTGCAAGATATTAAAGCCAACAATCTTGCATTATAAATTGCATGTAGAATCTGAGAGATTATTCTCAGGAAATCAGAGATAATAGGAAGTCTTTGAAAAAAGCTACAGAAAATTAAAAATTTCATACTCTACTGCAGTTTTTAGAACTTTCACGGAAAAGTAGCCTTCCAAAATTTGTGTTGAAAATATGTAGGGAGATACCATAAAATACTTCTCCTCATAAACTTTTATGAGTTCACATGAGGGCCTAACATAATCCTCGTATAAAAGACTATCACTCCATTCTGTGGGAAGAACATGGAGAAATGAAAAAACAAGAGTTGAAAAGTTTCACTATTAAGAAAAATATAGAGTTTTGGTTCAATAAGCATCCTACACTATTCCCATTCATGTTTTTGCAGTATTGCTTCAAATAACTTAGTGTCAAAAGAGTTCCAAATTTCAGTCCCCAGGAGGAGTGGACTCTGGAGCTAGTTTTGGCCTTGGGATTAGCAGCTTTGCAGATATTGACTTGTCTGTGATGGCAAAATATATTGTATATAATTTATTTTCACTCTTTAGTAGAACTGCCCTATAGTGTCTTAATGTCTCTGTTCTAATGTCATGCCATTTACAAAATATATAAATATTCTAAAAACAATAGCACATGTAATACTATCAGGAATGGTACAAATGATTTAAAGATTAAGAGATATTAAATGTTCATGCAGCTAGAGCTCACCCCCCTGAGCTATTTTCTTATATCCACCAAATTAACTGTGTAGAAACAACTCAAAAATTCATTAAAGTATGGACAAAGTACATGCAGAAAATTAGAGCACAGAACAACAGACTGGACAAGGCCCCCATCTCTCAGGTCATGGATACCATCAACAACCGGAAGATTTGCATGGCCAACTGACAGAGAAAAAAAATTCTAAACAAGATGTACAGTTAGGTTTGTGTGTTGAAAGATGAAGATGGACTATTGACAAATATATTAATTTTTTTCATTCCTTGAAAAAATATCCAACATCCATTGTTTAGAGAAGGAAATGTTTACTTTGGATCACAGTTTGTAGTAGTTTTTATTGTGGTTTTAGGGAACAGAAAAAGCTGGAAATTGATCACAAACATGCCAGGGTGAAGCAAGGTCAGTCCAAGAACAAAGAGCTGTTAAAGAAAGCCATAAAACAAGTTGTTCCAGCTCTGAGAACGTGAGGTGCTTAGGTAAACATTAAAAGTTACTAGGCAGTATCGAAATTGACACCAACCTTCTGAGAACATAAATAAACATGCTACAATAGTAGGACAATTCTTTTCCTCCCACTTGGAGAGAGGGCTCCATCTGACCTCAGCTTTCTTTCTCTTTCATTTCTCCATTCTGTCACTTCTCATCCTCCTGGGGGAACTTTGTGAACTGTGTGGACAGCATATGGCATATACCTGAACAGGGAAATGGGAGAAGCAGAAATAGTGGATGGGCGAATAATTCTCACCATGCATACAAAAGGAGGAAAAGTCATTGATAGTGTCAATGTTAATCCTGGAGCTGTACCGATTTTGACATTGTCAGGTATAAAACTTGAGGCAAAGAGCACAATGGGTTCACGAGGGCCAGAGAGGTAATCAGCTCATGAGAAACAAAAGGAGAGATACTTGTTGATACATTGAAAGAGTCTTCTCCTCATGCTATGGAATGCTGCAGAATGACAGCTCTTACAGCTCTAGGCAATGGGATTGGAGACACAGCCCAAACAGGGAGCAGGGAGCAGGGAGCAGGGAGCAGAGAGCAGGAACCACAGGCACCGGAATGTGGAGAAAAAGATACAGGACTTTTTACATTTTACTTTTCTATATTTAAGTGTGAAAATGGCCCAGCATATACAAGTACTGTTTTCTAACTTTGGGGTAATTTTTCTTCGTATGTTCCTTGCTATGAAAATTCCTTATAATTCCCAAGATCTAAAAGTTATTAAACATACTCACTGTGTGCTCAAAATTCAACTATAAAAACACAAGGAAGAATTAATCCTTACCTCAAAATTTACACGTCATAATGTACTTCACTTGGCAGTATATTCTATTAACTTGAAATCTGACTAATGATGGAGCTACAGCAGTGGAAAGATAATTCAGTTGGGTAAAGAAAAAGAGGTTAGTTAGGAAGGGTCCTTTGGAAAGATCTTCATACTAGCGTATGCTAGTATGTTTCCACAGAAAGCTGAACAGCCTACCTGGGTGCCAGAGTGTACTTCTACCGATATCATGAGCCCAGATCTAGAGGAGGAGTTGATTCCACCTTTCAAGAACCTGGTGCACAGTTATATGACAGTGATGTTTTGGAGACTGCTCTACAGCAGATTAGACAAAGAAGAGGTTAGACTCGACCTGGGGCCAACTGAAGAAAATGACCCACAGTGCCCTGGATATGTTAACCAAAAATAATACCAAAAGTTCTGAATAGGATTGCCAATAGTTTGTTCCTAGTTCTCTGACGTTAGTTAGGACTCACCACATAAGAGAGCCTCTTCTCCAATGTCCTATGTCTTGGTTGAGTCCCTGATCTCCTGATAAGTAGATTGTAAGACCACATAGGGAAGTGACTCAGTGATGCATAGTGTGAGTGATGCAGGAACACCAGGAAAGAAAAAAAATCCCAAGCTTTCACAAAAATCAGTTTGGTCAGGCAATGGCTATGACTCTACCAGGTGGATGACACTGACAGAAGAACTAAGAGGTGTGGTACTTGGTTCCAATGTAAATCCTGAGACTTCACTGATTTTGAGAGATAGAAAAACTTGATCATTATAAGTCTCACCTTAACTTAGTCTTGAACATCCAGCACAAAAGAAAAATCACAAGATATTTAAAAGAATGCCATACAAATAAGTTAGTTATAAAAAATTTAAATCACTAAGACCGCTGGCAATAGCCAGCTACACTGTTAACTGACTGCTGTCACGAGTTAATGGACTATCTAAGATTAAATTGATGGATACTGGTACCTAAAGTCTTTGGACTGGGAATCTTTAGCCTAAATGAGTTCCATGTGAATGGAAATAGTTCAAGAATGAGAAGGTCTTCTGCAGAGTCCTCCAACCACAGCGCCTCCAACTTCAACAGCCACCTACCACTTGCAACTACAAAACGAAGAAGGGGAGATGTAGGGAACTGTTGAAGCTGGAAATTGATCACACATGTCATGGTGAGGCAAGACCAGTCTAAGAACAAAGAGCTCCTGAAGTGAGCCACAAAAATGCTCCAGCTTTGAAAACACAAGATGCTCAGGTTAGCCATGCAATGCTGCTAGGCAGAGAGGTTGGAATTAACATCAACTTCCAGAGAGTATAAATAAATGTGCTATTGTGGTTGAGTAATTCTCTTCCTCCCAGTCAGAGAGAGAGATCCACTTGACCTCAACTTTCTTTTTTGTTTATCCAAGCTCTTGCCATTCTTCCTCTATGAACACATGAGGCTTTGGGAAGCATGTGGATACAAACTAGAACAATAAATTGCCACTCCACTCAGAAGAAAGTGTCTCCATAGGAAGATTTCTTAATTTTATTTCTGATCACTTGCTTTCTGTAGAAAGAAAGTGGAGGGCGTACGACTATTAACTGAAGAACAGAAACAGACTAACTGATTGATTATCAGGTTTTTAAAATTAGAAAGAGCAGAAAACTGGAAGTAAATGGGTATGTATAAAGGTCACATAGGTGAATCCACTGTGGAGGGAGGCAAGTGTAGAATTTTTATATTGCACTAAAATATAACTGAAAATGTCCCTTCCAGACAGTAAACTACATTTTCTTAGTTTCCTAGGTAGTACTTCCTGCTCCAGTTACAATTGTCCAATCTCTTAGAAATAGCTGGAAAACAGAAACAAAACAAAACAAAACAAAACAAAGAACTGGTACTTGTTTATGCATATTATATACACAAGTCTTTAATTGACAAGGCATTCTGCTTCTGTACTTCTTGTTGCTTTGTTAGTAAGCTCTAGACTACCAGAGATTAGGCCTAATATCCTGGTAGTGATCCAGATCAGTGTCCACGGACATAAATAAATCTAGCTCCAAACCTGGTAGTAGTGTAGGTGTTTCTGCTTCCCATTAAAAAAGGTATCAAAAACTTGGGCCACACATCAAAGGTAGATAATAAAGACAAAAGTAGAAATACTAACATAGTTGAAATTAACCTGTCTTTGTTGCTATCATCAAGGCTTATACACAAAGTGATCAGCAGGTAGATACAGTTTAATAATCTAGCAATTTGGACAGATATAGAGATTCACTCTATATCTGGTAATGGGGACAAAAGCTGCATACCTGGTATGGCCTTATGCCTTAAATAGAAACCAACCTGTGTGCCAATTTGAGAACATTAGACTGTTTATACTACAAAGACAAAATCATTCTGCTTGAACTGAAATTACATAATGTGATTCTGGTTTTGCCTTCCCATCAAATAAACTTGGCCCATACTCTTACTTTCAGAGTAACTTTTCTACATAAGATTCTACACAACATTACCTCAAATAAATAGATGTGTATTACAGCATAGTGGCTGTTGCACTGATCACTTGAACTAAAATTTGATCCTTTTAAAAAAAATCATAGGATCTAGAAACTACTATTCATAAAAGTAGTTATTTAAATAAAAAGCTAATGTACTAGTTGGGAATGATATCCTGTAAAGATAAGGTACCATCCACCAGGATGTAATATATATCATAAATTATCTAGTACTTAATGGTAGTAATGTGTCTTTGATAGGTAGAATGTATAGATTGTGGGTCTTGGTACCTAAAGAAAAAAGTAAGAGTGGCCCATTTCACACATCTCTAAGCTATTTGCATAATTTATACTTTCTAGTATTGCAAGTTTTATTTATATGAGTCCAGTAAACTGGGTTTGCAGAGTAGAGTAAGTCCTGTAAGAGCAGAATTTAAATCCCTCATGGAATTTAAATGATACCTACAACTTATTCAGTTTGGTGTCATCATGTTAAAAGAACAGCAAGTAAGGAAATCACCCAATGTACTATTTTAATAATAAACTGCCAAGTACAACACTGGATGAACCCGATGACTAGAAGCTCTACCTGTCACCATTTTGCACCAGTTGTGTGAGATGAAGAGGTGTAACAAAATAATGGAAAAATATTCAAAATATTATGAAAAAGAAGAACAAAAATCAGTTGCATCATCTAAATACTTTGCAACACAACTGGATATTTTTTATCCCACTAGCTGTTCTGAACTTTACAAAATAACAATTACAAAATTGAAGAGAAACTATGCACAGCAAGTCGATCAGGGCAGTTAAAGGACACAGCTATGGAGGCTGCTGTGAGTGTCTGCAGTAGCAGCAACGACTGGGGACATCTTTGGTGGTAAATACTATGTTAAGTTCTGGAGCCACAATGGCCCTCTGTGTTGCCAGATCCAGATCCTGGCTGTGGCTGCTCTGGTATAACCACATTCCACTTTTGAATTTGCCACAAATGCTTTCTTAGATCTCAGGCAGTGGAGCCACCAGTGCTATAAGCTTAACATGCCACAGACTGCAGGTCTTTTGTCACTCTCTATCTCTATGCTTTAGCTCTCAGTAAGGACCCATGATTGTGTTGCAACTTTCTTCATCAGAGCAAGAGTGCTTATGATATGCCCTGAGCACCAAGAGAAACGCTATGACTATGATATGCTGCAGGGAAGATGAAGAGGTCAGAAAGTCCCTAGCAGTCTTCACCATCAATGGAACTCACCACAGTTCTTCTTCTGGCCCCACACTAGGTCATACAAGATCTATATGGGTTTCGTTGATGCTGACAACAGAAGACAAAGCTGTACTTTCATTTCATATCCATAAATGCCACAAGCACACCAGCTGGAACCCTTGAGCTCTCATGCATGTGAAAGCCTCTCACCATAAACTCATCTCATAAAATGTGTAAGAGATGATTACTGCACAAAATGTGTAGGAATTATTGCAAAGTAAAAAGAAAAACAAAAGCCAAGAAAATATGATGTGACTAATCAGAACTATTAGTACTGACAAAAGAAATCGAGATATACCAGTTTCCAGGTAAACAACTTGAAATAGTTGTTTTAAGAAAGATCTTTGACAAGTGAAGAATGCACAGATAAGTTATCAATGTCCAGAATAGAATACACAAAGTAAGAACTTTAATAGAAATGGAAATCATAGAAAAGTTCAAGCTGAAGAAATCAATGAATGAAATAAAAAAATACAATAGAAAGCACTAGCATTAGATTTATAAAGCACAAGAAAGATGCTGTTGAATGCAAATCTTTGAAATTATCTACTCAGAGGGGAATAAAACATACACATATTCAATTGTAAAATGCATTAGTTCTGAGGATCTAATGTAGATCATGGTCACTATATTCAATTATATTGCATTGTATATTTAAAATTTAATGGGAATTTGTTTTAAACATTCTCCTATAAGAAAATATATGTGTGGTGATATGTATGCTAAGGTGTTTGTAACAATTATAGTGATGTATAGATATGAATGATGTATGATATAAAGATTGGAACACATTCTGAGAAGTGTGTCATTGATTTCATCCACAGAGTATTGCAAATTGTGCTTTCAAAAATCTAGATGGCATACGTAAATCCATTTATATGGCTTTAATGCAATTAAGAAACACCATAAAAACTAGACATCTGAGGTCATGGGTAAAATTTGGCATCCTCTTGAATAATAAAAATTTTAAGTAGATAAGAGCATACTCTAAAACTATGATAAGCACTATAGTATGAACCATATATAAACCAGAAATAAGGTTTTTAATTTTCATAATCTATCAATTATTATATACCATACATAATTATTATTTTGTGGTACTATACACTATTATTCATTTGGAAGTGTAATATGATTATTTACACAAGCATCACCACCATCACATATGTGAGATGTTACACTATAACATCACTAGAAAATATAAAATATAAAATATAAATTATGTGGTCACCTACATAAATATAGTCTAACGTATCCTCATGCAGTACATAATTTTATATATGATTATGTCATATAGTTATATACACAAAATGTATTATTTGGATCTTTAATTGTACACAAAATAAATTTTCAAAATATTGCTGTCCTTCAAGTCACTCTTTTGGATCTGTTACTTCCTGTGAGATGCTTCCCAGGCATTACATGAATCAACACAGTTATTCTGGTATTATAACCCTTTCTTTGAGGCTAGTACCTTCATGTTGTCAAGATATTAAGCAGTTCATAAAGAAGACAAAAATGTCATGCCATCTTCAGATTGTAGACTTGCTGCTTCAGTGAAAATTTAGCTCAGCTTTCTGTTCATGCAGATACCACTTATGTAGAGAAGATCTCTCCTTCCTGTATGTTTGGGAGTGCATTGTTTATTCTCATGGTGCTCCCTTCTCCTAGTCCAGATTTCATAGATTTTGTATTTTGTTTCATAACTTAGGCTTTACACTAAGCTAAGTTTCTTGTTCTCAAATATGAATAATTTTCTACATTCATGTCTTTTTATAGTAGGTGTTGAAGTCAAGAAATAATAATATAGAAATACATATATGTAAAGACATTTAACTATAATCTATAAGTAACATTTATCTCTACACATTTGTATTTTATAAACAAATACAGTGAATCAATATTTGTCTTTTCCTAATTCAATTTACATATATCTTTAAATAATAGAAAGCATTTATCTATTGACTTTTCAAACTTTGATTTTAAGGATAAAATTGGTTCTGAGAAAAGATGAAAATGCATTTCAGTTAGAGGTTTCTGCATGTAATCTTTACTTATACAACACTATTATAAAAATGTTTTGGTAATTTATAAATTTATATTTAATAAAGAATTATGGTAATCTATGTACGGCATACTATATTAATTTAAGTAATACAATTAAATGAGCTCCCATTATCTTTCAACAATTTAAGACATCATTTTTGCAATCTGGTCATGTACTACATATGAAGTAATATATGTCAATGTATAAAGAAGTATGTATTTGATATTATTCTTTCACATCATAAATATGATTGTTATCATAAAAAAAGGATAGCCTCAAATAACTATTCAATACAGTAAATTGTTGCTAGAAAATATAATGTTACTGTCACTTATTTAAAAATAAATTATTAGTTTGGGACTTCTTGCATATGGTTTAAATTGCAAAATTATTGGTAAACTTAATTGTTTACAAAATGTTGCAGCCCATTAATATGAGATCATTGAAACTATATATATGAAATTACACACACACACACACACACATATATATGGAGAGAAAGAGAGAGAGAGAGAGAGAGAGAGAGAGAGAGAGAGAGAGAGAGAGTTAACTGGCACTGTTTGTTCAAAGGAAAATTAATTGATTGGAAACCAAATCATGGACCAGCCTGATGTCTTTGTGGATTAAAGCACCTTCTTAGGCAGACATAGACAGGGTGTGGTGCTGTGTGCCTGCAATCCCAGGGCTTGGGAGCCTGAAAATAGAAGAATCACTACAAGTCTGATCTGTGTAGTGAAATGCTGTACACCCTGTACTAAATACATAAAAAAATTTGAAAAAGAAAATTTTCTACGCATATTTACTATGTAACAGTCACTACATGTTAAAAACTTTTCTTGCTTATGATTAAAGGATGCTATTATTTGTCATGTTTTGAAAAAATACAATATTGAGTATTAAAACATCTGTTCATAGAAATGGGCTGTAATTTGAATCACCATCTCAACCAGCCGTGGGGGTGGGGTAGGCACCACAGGCCACAGATGGAACCCCGGCCCCTGCATCTTCCTAAGCAGGTGTTTTAGTCCGCTGAGCTATGTACTCAGACAGAAATCATTATTTTAAATACCAGTTCAGTGGCATAAGTGCCTGCCTACCAAATGTAAAGACCTGAGCTTGAGCCTCCCACCCACCAAAAAAAAAAAAAATTAGAAAATTAAAAAAGTCAGCATTTACGTTAAAGTTTAATTAACTTCCAATATGAATATTTTTATAACACAAATACAATCTTGATTTTAGGAAAAAGTGAAAAAGCATTACTCATCTGCCCAAGTCAGACAGCTTACCCTCATCTCTGTCCTCAGTTGGCATCACTTTTTTCCCTACCAATGGACCGGCAGCAGCCTATCTAACATTCCCATGATTTCACCCACAGTTAAAATGCTGCCTAATTCAGCTTTTAAAAGAGCAAAGCTGGTTTGCTCATTTGAATAAGTCCTGGTTTATTACAGGCGACAAGGAGATAAAATAAAAGCCCAGCTGAATCTCAGTTAAAGAAGATATTTATTTATCCTGTGTACTTAAATGAAAGCTGTATCAGCATATGATAGTTTTTAATAATACTAAACTTGATAACATCTTATATTTCATAACAATTTTGTTTTCTTTCAGAATAACAAGTACACTTGTTAATCTATGCCAGATTAAAATACAAAACTAATTTTTCTTTCCAAAAATAATAAATTTATCCTTATAGCTTTGTAATTAAAACAGAAAATAGCATGTACTATAAATCAAATAAAAACAAACATTACTTTAATTCAAGTTTACATAAATGCAATTCATTCCTCCACTTATGTAAGGATTTTGATCTGTAATTTTATTTCTACTTATTGATACAGACAAAGACATTGAATTTTTCTTTATTGCTAATGGCCTATATTCGAAAAAACAAACTCAAAAATGCACATTTGGGAAAAAAATCTATTATTTTCACAAGGATAGATATGAAAAAGTGGAGGGAGAGATATACTATTATTTAACCATTATCAAATGGTAGTCCAAGCATACCTTACTTTTGAATCAGTTTCTGAAAAATAAACTCAAGAATAAATTGGCAGGTGACAGTCACCCACAAAATATTAATTTAGATAGGAAAAGCACTAATACAATTCTATTATATATGAAATCCCACCTTTCTTTGAATATTTAAAAAATACCTATGCAAAAACCCACTGAAGAAGTGAAAAACAAAGTCTACATAATGATTTACCACTAAACGAACTTTGTAGATATTTCTATTTTGGAGAAGGCATCAAATGGGAAGCATCACATGATACTGTCCACAATTTAAAATGCAGATCTATTTTTCTAAACGACCACAGATATATGGTAGAACCAGAATGAATTTATCATTAAATTTAAAAACAAATTATAAAGTAAAATAAAATTAATGAGCAATAATGGGAAATGAGAAGATAGATCTTTTGTAAATGAAGGTGAAAAGCTGCAGAGGGGAAGGGAAGGCAGAGAGGAGGATGCAGAGTTAAATGTGTCGTATATGTGGGCCAACTCCCCACAAAAAATCTAATCATTGTGTAATGCAAATAATTACTAAAAACATGAATATTACAATTAAATAATTACATCGGATCACCCATGATAAACTGTGATAAAACATGGAGAATGCTTTAATTAAAAACATTGTTGCAGGGGCTGGGGAGATGGCTCAGTGGAATAAGTGCTTCCCTGGCAAGCGCAAGGGCCTGAG
>NDGN011262490.1:0-11813 GCA_002564285.1 Tympanoctomys barrerae | reverse complement strand
AACTCAGGCCCTTGTGCTTGCCAGGGAAGCACTTATTCCACTGAGCCATCTCCCCAGGCCCCCCTTCATTTCTTTTTGAGATAAAGTCTCACTACGTATTTCAGGCTGGCCTCAAACTCACAGCAATCCTCCTATCTCAGCCTATTGAGGGCTGGAATTGCAGCTGTGTGCCACCATGCCTTGCTTAAATGCCTTCTTAAAAAAAAAAAAAGAATACTGTTTTGTGAAATTTCAGGGTCCATAAGTGGGGTTTCAATAAAACTTCAATGGAATAATAATGGCATACCCCTGTGTGTACATTCTCTCTATGGCTGTTTTCACATTACAGTGACAAAGGTAAGTAGTTACAACAGAAAATATGTGGTCCTCAAAGTTGAAGAGATTTATTATTATCTCACTCGTATGAGAAAATACTTGCTGACCCCTGGCATAGACAGTCCTTCCACCTGTGCTCAAAAAGACTGATGTACCCTACCAAAATGGTCTAGACTTAAAATGGTCTAGATATTTATGCAATACTTTCCCTGATGAATTTTCTAGTATATTTTTTTCTACAAACTATCACAATGTTATTATCTAATGGGTATAAATAGTTCAGAAACAAAACAAAAACTATATTTAAAAAATTCCCAATGGTGTACAGTTACTTAATTACTTACTTTAGTGAACAATAGGCCTAGTTCTAGAAAGCCATTTCCACTCATCAGGTATATAGAATAATGGCTATTTTTTTTAAATGGAAGGCAGACCTTCTATATAAGGTAAGTTTTATAGGAACTGGAAAATATAGTCATGCAAAGAAAATACAAATGGTAGACATAGTTTAGAATTAAGCTTTTCTTACTTATTCTTTGGACATATTCAGAAGACCAAAATAACAAATATCAAAGCTGATCAAAACAAGGTAAATAATTATAGAAACAGGAGAATGTTCTTTGGTTGTAATTCATATATAACTAATACATATAACACAAACTAGTTGAAGTTTCATAAATAATAAGCTAAGAACTTTGAAAAAGAGCTAATCATCTGGCTAATTCTTTTGCCTGTAAACAGGCGGATCACTATGAGTCTGATCTACTAGTGAGACCCTGAGCATCCTATAGACTGTTCCCTAGAATACAAAAACTCCTTTGCCATATACCAACACAACTATTTAAAACTTAACCTGTCCATTTTTGTGGATTGGTTCTGCAATCTGTTTCATGTCTTAAAATAAGTCTTTTATCATCTTGCTTCTGGAGTATGAACTTTCTACTTAAGATTTAAGCATGTTGGGCTGGGAAGACACCTCAGCAGTCTAAGCACCTGCCAGGCAAGAACAAGGACCAGCGTTCAATTCCTAGTACCACATGCCATGCCAACCCTGCCCTTGGCATGCGTGTGCCAGCTACTGAAACCAGGCATGGTGGTGCATGCCTGTAATCCCAGCGTTGGGGAGGCTGAGACAGGAGGATCACTGCCCCAGTCTGAGCTGTGTAGTGAGAACCTTGCACCAAATAAATAAAAAAATTCTTTTAAACTTTAAGCAGGCTGAAATAGCACACAACAAACAAGTAATCCTTTAGATATTTATAATATAGTCATACAAATTCTAGTTTATTTCTCCTTTTGAAAAAATGAGAAAATATGATTTCCAACTACTTGAAAAACCAGACGCAGGTCTAACGCAATGTAAGGTACAGTTCAATGTAATGATTCATAGTGTCTCTAATAGAAAGATTCAGCAGTTCTCAATGGAGACCTTTATCCTTTCACTGAATAAATGATGCCTGAAATTTTTATTCTTGTTCTAATGGAATTTCAATGGCCTTCACTGCAAATCTACTGGAAATTTTTGCATATTAAGTGGAAAAAATTAAATGATGTTAACCACATTTTAATGTGATTAAGGCTGACAGGGTCATTATTTCTGCTAATCACTCAGTTTAAAAAGCTCAAACAAAACTTTATAACAGACAAGGTTTTTAATTTTATGTATATCTTGTTGGAAAACTGTAGAAGAGAAAGAAGAGGAAAAATCATACTACAACCCTTAACAAAAACCAATAAGTAGTTTCTACAATTTGCAGATGGGTTTCATTATATTTAATCTGGTGATGTAAAAACAAAAATGCAAAACAATCTTACACTACACATGCTCCTCTGGTTTCTTTCCTTTTAAACATGAAGAGGGTAAGAAAATGCACTTTGGTAGAATTTTGAATTTTGTGTTTCCTATTTGCTGCTAAATGGAAACAAATATAGTTTTTTCTTAGATCTTATAGCAAAGTAAAAACAGAATTAATGCATAATTCCACCTCAGACAAGTCTTCTATGTTCCGTTTTTTGGACTGATCCATGCCATGCACCATGAATATTTCAAATATATAAGGATCAACTTAAAATCTTCACTGGCAAAATCTCTTAAAATAGTCTAATGATCAGTAGTACTTAGAAGAGCTGGCAAGATAGCTCAATAGACTAAATGCTTGCTTAGGCAAGCACAGGGACTGGGGTTCAATCTCCAGCACCATAAGCTGTGCTGGCTGCACCCATGGGCATGCTGAGCAAGCCACCAAAACCGGGCATGGTGGTACACCCCTGTAATCCTAGCGCTGGGGAGACTGAAACAGGAGGATCACTACGAGCCTGAGCTGTGTAATGAGACCCTGTACCAAATATATACATATATAAAGTAGTATTTACAAAAAAATTTGTCTTTTCTGGTAAGACATTTACTTTGTCTCTGTACATACTATACTAATTATTTAATGCTAAATTAATTCTCTATAATCATAGGTTTTATAATGTAAATCTGGTGCTCCATTTACAAAGTATCAGTTTTAAAAGTAAAATATAATCTCCTTAAAGCAAAAATGAGTTAAAATTCTAGCCAAAAAGATTTAATACTACATTTTCTAATTTTCTGAACAATTTCAGCATTTTCCATGAAGAGCAACAATTAAGCTAGGCATATAAAATACCCAACTGTACAAAAATAAATCAAATACCTCACTACTTTTTATTGGTTGTCAATGTTTAATCAATACTGGTTGTTAAAAATTGTATTTCAGCTATTAAAACTAATTTCTAAAAATGATTTAAGGATGGTAATTCACAAATGAGAGTAACATGACTATTCCTAATCTAGTAGTTATAGTTTTTACAAAAACAAAATTAATTAACTTTTAGAAAAATATGATGAGCAAATGGTTTTTTGAAAGAAACACACACCTGAAGTTCAGGCCGTCTAACCATACTGAATCACTCCAATCTAGTAATCTTAAACCAAATTTATTAACTAAAAACAAAACATCTCACACATAAAGATTAATACAGTTTGCATTGTAGTTTTCTAAGGTAATATGAAACTATGATTGCTGCAAGGAAAAGATGAACAATTATAAAACTTAAACTACAGGTGCAGTACCATTATCCAAAAAACTATCATCCTTTTCATGGTAAATTACTCAATTGCACACAAATAGATAAATGAGTTTACCTCACTGATCACAATCTAAGCAGCTAACAAAAGCAGAGCACCTGGCCATAAACAAGTCCTTTGAAATGCAATTTAGAACTAAAGTTTGAGAGATTGCCATTTTGCTTTTCATATTAAAAAGCATACCCAAAATACTCATCAGCAAGAAGCGATTACCATCTACAGTAGATTATATAAGTACAAAGAAGCCAATATTAATGATGTATTGTGGCCCAAATCCTTCTTGTCTGCAGCAATAATTAATAATGGTGAACTTTATGTTAGTGTGATGCTATGCACTGGTGTATCAACTAATAATCCTCCAGAATTTCTATGCTCATCTAAAAAGCATCCCTGCTGAATGTTCTAATGCATCTTATTGTGAATCTTCAGCAAATAAAACTTCATGTATGAGCTCATGATGTGCTTTGCTGCCGGAAAGTCACAGACTCTGTGGGAAGCTCTTTATCTTCCCAGCAGTCAGTTCTCTGAGAACATCAGTGCAGCTACTGTAGTTACCTGTAGATTACTTGTATTTTCTCACATCTGTGTCCAGCAATCTAAACCATGATGATAAAGGGTCATTAGGTTTTGAGTGAGGAAGGGGATGGACTAGACAATTTACTCTGATAAGCTCCTTGTTGGGAGCTCCAGTTTAGAATGTGAAATGCCGGGCATGTATGGTTTTACACTAAAAGAAAAAGGAATTCCACATTTAGGTACTAGCAATTAAGAATGATGCAGTTTAATGTCTTACTAAAGTCTTCTGATTCACATTTTATTTGAGGGCTTTATAATTAAAAGTATTTATGACAAATAATTTTCTGCTTGTAAAATGGACGTCCATGCTCTATTAGCCACAAAGAATTCAGGTGCAATTACTAAGATAACTGCTGTTTGGTGCACAGCAAAGCAATTTCCCACAGTGGGACTTACAGTTCAATTTACCAGTTGGGCAAATATTTTGTGCTCTGTAGTGGCCTAGAGAGTTAAAAGCTATAGGTAACATTTGAGTAGTGGTATACTTGGAGAAAAGTTTTTTCAATTCAAATGGTTTAGATTTCAAAGTAAACACAGAATCCTAAAGACATGTCCCTAAATTAATATTGTAATTATAAAACTAACACACAATCCAGTTGTCACAGAAAGTTTGACTAACCTCTTATCTGGCCAAAACAGAGGCTCAGAATTTAGAGCTCAATACTGTCAGGTTAATTTCATATTGATGTTGGACCCTAAATCATTCAGATATTGAATCAAATTTTCTCAGTAATAGTCCAGTAGAAAAAATTAATAGTCCAGTAGAAAATAGTACAGTCCAGTAGAAAACAGTATATTCTTGGCTAGATTACAAATGAGATTACTAATTACTTAATTTTATTTATATACCTTTGTATTTTGTGCAGGGTCTCACTATGCAGCTCCGACTTGTAGTGATACTCTGTTTTCAGCCTCCCAAGCACTGGGATTACAGGTGCGTACCACCACACCTGGACTCAGTCACCAGCTCAGTGCGTCTGGGGGCGGGGCTGGTGCAGCATGTGGTGCCAGGGATGGAACACCGGCCCCATGCGCTTGCCTAAGCAGGTGCTTAGTGTGCTGAGCTATCTCACCAGCCCTAATTACTTAATTTTAAATGTCTGAGAATAGTTGTATCAAAGTTCAGAAATACATTTTTAAAAGGCTTTTTTTCTTTCAGTATCCTTTAACTATTTTATATGCCACATAAGATGAAAAGAAGTGGTTTAGTGAAAGAGCAGCTTACAAATGTTCTTCAAATTTACATTCATAATTTGCATCTTTATAGGTATACTTATTGTAGTGCAATATTCAAAATATCTACTTATCTTCCTATGAAAGAAAATTTTTAAGAAAAAAAGTGACTGGTACAATTAAAATACTACCCTACTTCAAAATTATATTAAAAATAAAAAGTATGTGAATAAAAGCATATAGTATTTTAAAATGAAACATCAAGTATTGATTTATTTTTTGAAATAGTTGTAAAATGGTATTCATCTGTACTGTTTGAAGGCTTCCCATTGTTGCTAGAGAAAAACAAATCCTTGTTTTCAAAGTTGTTTATTAGCATTAAACACAAGCAACATTTTCCAACAGATTAAAAATAAAGTAAGCATTAAAGACTCCTTTCTCTGAAATACATGAATTATCTACACTGCTTTAATATCTATAAGCTGGAAGATATATCATTATTACCAATACAGAGACATTTCTTAAAAATCATAAAATATAACATTTTGGTAACTAACATTAACATCCATCCTAAGGCAACATGAGAACACAAATCTGTAATAATTATTCATACACCAAGCCACTGTAAACCTACATCATTTCAGAAGACCTGAATGTGTCAAGAACTTTGACAATTATGACTGGAGCCAGGAAACTGTAGTACTGCAGCATTTCTTATGAATTTCTCCAGTTACTTTTTATAAATGCTGTCTTGGATGACAGCTTAATGTGTACCACATGCAATATTTATTCTTCTTCAGTGTCAGACTGTCTAGCCATCCAAAGGAATACAAAGAATGTCACTTATTAGGATAAAAGCACAAGGAAAGTAATCAAGGACATATGTAACATCAGCCAATCATGCCCTATTTCAACATCCTATTCCATTCATAACAGTTCAACAATTATTTGCTTACTGATAACTTGCTTTCAGGCTGTTTGTGTTCACCATAATGGTGGTTTGCATTTATTTTGCTCTTTAGAATTGGACACTTGCTGTGCTATATGTGTTTGTCAAAACTTTCTATCTTCTGTCAGAAATGGCTTAGAATATAAAATAATTTCTATTTGCCAGGAACTACTAATATAACAATCAGTAACCCTGATGTCAATAGAGCACTGAAATAAAGTATAAAACAGAAAATACATAACTATTAAATATTCCATAGCACAAAAATTTCATAATACACTGTATGAAAGCAGGTATTACTAGCTAAACCACACTCTTAACACCTTCTGCATATGGCTAAGAATGCTTAATAGACGCTGCTTTTTCTTTTGTTTCAGTTTTCCAAGATTACAAAGCTGAGAGAATTATCCAATCTAATCTGCTGGTCTTGAAGCTATATATTCCAAATGTCCAAGAAATAGCAAGTCACGTTAAAACATATACTTGGCTACTCATACTTATTTTACTTAATAACAGATTTAAAATAATGTTCTATCACGCAGTGTAGTCATGTACTGTGTAATTACAGAAATGTAATTATTTAATCACACTTACTTGAAAAACTTAAGATATGGCTTTAACAATATAGTCTATTAACATTTAAAAGCTCTTGATGCACGCAACTAAGATGATTACATCTGAACACAATAAAGGAAACAAATGGTTTATATTCTTCTTATTTTCCCTTGGTGTCTTTTGTCTGTTTCAGATCTGGCTTGAAGCAAAGTAAGTTCTATGATGCAAGAAATATGCTACATAAACTCTTTTATACAATTTCTTAAAGCTCAGGAATAAGCCCCTCATATATAATAAAAGCATTGTAACACATTTCTCTTTCCAGTCTACATCTAAAACTGTCTCACAAAACACTGATTTTATAAGTGCTACATAACATGTAGTTATTAATCATTTAATACATTAAGTAGCTTCCTTAGTCATATACACTATTACAATGTAGCTGCAGATTTGAAAAGTAAGCCTACAGAATTAAGATTGGATAAGGTTGGAAATATTTGGGAACAAGTCTTTATTAATGAAACAAAGGAACAGCCAAGATTTTTCTAAGGGCTGCTATTCTACTTCAATGTCTTCAACATCTACAAACTGTAAAGATACAGCTGCAATATTCTATGTAAGGTAGGTCTCAAATTAGGATAATTTATTAGGTAAGTATGAGTATCAGACACTAGCCAACTATTGATCTGTGTATATATACACACATATCTTTTTCTCATAGAATTATGAAAACTAAATAAATTATACCTCAAATCCAATGGACCTACTTCTGCCAGAGAAGTTTCTTTTTCTTTTTGCAGTACCAGGGATTGAACTCAGAACCCTGCACTTACCAGGCAAGCGCTTATTCTACTGAGCTATCTCCCTGGGCCAATAATTTCATTTAATATATGAAAAATACCTTACCTATGATTAATTTCTTAAGAAAAGCATTATTCTAACATGAAAAATCTAAGGAAAAGGAAACCAAACTATCTTGGGTTATTCTTATATAAAACATTGCAATAATTTGTTCTCTAGGTAATACAGGTTTCTGTATGATTTTCTCTATGACATAAACAATACAAAAGGCACTCTATGTGCTTTCCGATACATGAAAGCATCCCATAAATGCCAAGTTTTATATTTTTCTCTCATGAATTCAAGCTAAAAGAATTTAACATTTACCTAAATTTCTTATTTCACTTCTCGAAATCTTAAGTTATCCTTACTAAATGGATAGAAATTTGCCTTTCAAGACTGTTACGAGTATCAAAGCAAGAGACAGAACATTTTATATGCTGCAAAGTACAGCATACAATGGGTATTTAACAAATGCTAGACATCATTTTTCCCTAACACTTTGATATACATATATGTGTCTTTTCCATTATATTGCTATGCACTAATATAGTGATTAACCAGAACATTACACAAATTACCCCTTTGTACTTTAGCTGAAAAGGAAATTTGTGTGTGCGCGTACACATACACACACTTCCCTATTCCTAAAGTAGTTCTCAAAACAAATCCCCACCCCTCAAACAAAAGGTGATGAAAAAAAGGGCTGGGGAAATAGCTCAGTGGCATAAACACCTGCCTGGCAAGCACAAGGTCACAAGTTTGATCCCTGGCACTACATGCTGTGCTCGGTGTGCCATGCTGGCCCCAGAACTGGGCATGGTCGTGCACACTTGTAATCCTAGCACTAGGGAGGATAAGACAAGAGGATCCCTATGAGTCTGTGCTGTGTAGCAAGACCCTGTATCAAAAAACAAAAACAAACAAAAAAGCCCCACAAATCCTAGTTACTAAAAATGCAAAAGGAAATGGAATAAATGAGTATGTGGTTAAAAACAAACACAAATGGAACTAGGGGTATAGCTCAGTGATATAGCACCTGCTTAGCATGCTCAAGGCCCTGGGTTTGATCTCCAGCACTGAAAATAATTGAACAAACAAACACACAAAACAAGTGGTTGAAGAAAGAGTTATCTTGAGAAAAAGAATCAGCATAAAATAATTTAAGCTAGGGGCTAGGGATGGAAAACAGTGGTAGAGCACTTGTCTAAAAAATGCAAGGTCGGGGCAGGGAGATGCCTCAGTAGAATAAGCACTTGCGTGCAAGCGCAAGGGCCTGAGTTCAATCCCCGGTTCTACAAAAAAAAAAATAATAATAATAAAAAAATAAAAAAGCAAGGTCCTGGGTTTCAATCTCCAGTGCTACAAAAAAAATATTTTATATGTTAAGTATATGTAAAAGTAAGTTTATTATCTCTGCAAAGAGTTATTTAAAGTTTTCAGTGATAAGCTCATCAAGAGACATAATTTTATATTGCCTTCTGCTGGTATTCTCTATGTGATAGTGAACTTTTATTTTCAAATTTTATAGCACATAAATAATAATAATAATGTACATGGATAATAATGTATTACTAACATACTATCAATATATTAATATCAAAAGCATCATTATTAATATAATACACAGTATAGTGTGTGAATACTAAAGCTATTGAAATGAAATTTTATAGTAGTAGCAAAGTGACTAGTACAGGACATACTGCTTAGGCCTTGTATACCTTTTAGCATCACCAATGCCCCACTGCTGAGATATGATGGCACAGCAGTAAATAACATGAATCCTACAGATGAATTGTTTAGGTTTGAATCCTAGTACCACTGAAAGGCTATTAATTTTGGACAATTCCTTAATCTCTCTTGTACTGTGTCCTCTCCTCAAACTGTACATAGTAATGATATTTTATAAGATTATTCGGAATCTTAAATATAACTGGCCTTAGTTAAGTGTTCTGCTAATTAAGTACTGACTGATTCCTACTAGACCAACATTAGGTGTACTAATTATCTGCCACTGTTCTATTTCATAGGATTCTCTCATTTCTCTCTTCATTCACATATCAAGTCCTACACTCCAGCAATAAAAACTCTTTTAACAAAATGAATGGTTCACTAGTTTTTTTAAAAAAGAAGTCAAATCCTGTGTATCATATCAATATATAAAAAAGTAATCTGTAGTTATGCTTTTTAGGAGTCTACTCTGTGACAATACCAACATTTTAGACCTGGAAATTGGATTCAATATTTAATTTTCAATAACAGCCACTGTATTTTCTCCACCCAAATTTTTATCCACTTCATACTTAAAATGGATGCTAAAGTATGTGCTAAAATACAATGCTGCTATCTCTTAATAGGCATTATATAAAGAATAAAATTATGAGACAAGGCAAAAATAACAAAAGCTTGTTATTCTAAGAAAAGCATAGTTATCAGACTTCTACATACTTACAAATGTACTGTGGCTTGACCATTTGTCATCATGGAGCAACAGCCATTAACTTCTGAAAATATCTATTTTTATCACAAATCTGCTATAAAAACTTGGGCATGTTTTATAATCTTTCCAACTTCCCTATCTGTGAAATGGGCATGATAATAATCTGTTTCATAAATATAGTATCATTAAACTTAAATTCATATTAGATTTTCTTATATTAATATTTCAGCAATCTCTAAGCTCAGAATGTCTGAGACATAGCTAGAAATCAATAATAAAAGATGGCACATGATACACATCTTTTGATATAGGAAAAGGTAAATCAGTAAGTATAGAAAAGCTAAAAGTAAATTTGAGAACACATTAGGGTAAGTGTATTCTATTCAAATTGACTACACTTAAAGAAGATATAAATCTTTTTAAGTAGCTGTACTCCGTTACCACACCCCACCCCCAGTACTGGGATTACAGTCATGCAACATGACACCCACCCACATTTTATTCTTTTCTGATGCTCTGTAACACTCATAATAAAGTCCATGGCCTATTAACTTCTACATGCACAGATCTGTCTTCCTTCTTTATACTCTTTTCCTGTTTTTTTGTTTTCCTTTACTCTTTACAGGTACCTCAGAGCCTTTATACTCATCCTACCCTCTCCCTAGCCTGAGCTTTCCGCAGATTCTCAAGGTGTTTGCCTTTATTTCACAAAGCCTTTCCTAACCATCTTAAACAGCTTCCTCCCCCCTTTGTTTAACTTTCATTCTTTATCCTAAGCATTTCTTGATATTATAATTAAGGTTTATTTGTTGGCTGTCTATTGCCACATGAAACTGTACCCAGAAAAATTGCTAGAGGAGATCACAATAAAACTTTTTTTTTTTTTGGTACAGGGAATGGAGCTTAGGACCTTGTGCTTGTTAGGCAGGTGCTATGCCTGCTGAGCTATATCTCCAGACCTGAAAGGCTTTAAAGAATAAACTCCCAACTGGGTATGGTGGTGCATGCCTATAAATCCCAGCACTTATGAGGCTGAAGCAGGAGGACTGCCAGGAGTTCAAGATCAGTCTGGGATATATGGTAAGTTTAAGGCCACCCTGAACTACACAGTGAGAGCTTTTATTGAGAGAGATTGAGAGAGAGAGAGAGAGTGAGAGAGAGAGAGAGAGAGAGAGAGAGAACGAGAACAGACAGAAAAAAAACTCCCCACTTTTAAAAATGATGCATCTGTGACAAATAACTTACACTAATAGAAGCCAATGGGTGACAACAAAATATTTTAAGCTGCAAATAGTGAGATTACAACACACAGCAAAAGACAGATGTAGATGGGTTCATAGAGAAGTTGGCAGTGATATCAAGACAGATTCACCGCTGTTATGTATATATGTGATACATTTGGTACTTTAACCCAAGGGCTATATCCACAATATGCATTTGTAAGGTTAAACGGTATAACTCTCTATTATAGAACTATTTTTGAACTACTATAATTAAGTTTGGGAAATACAATTCATATAGAACACATTTCATGAGGATAGTATTAATGAACTGCTTACTACATAAAAGGCTAAGTAACTTTCCCAAAGTCGAAGAGCTAGTGAGTAGCAAAGACCACTGTGCTAGTATTTTAAATTTCAAATACAAGTTTTCTGAAATGCCATGGCTCCTTTCATATTTTTGCTGTATTCTTCCAACTGGGATATATAATGCTATAATTATAGCTCTTGTATTTGGAAACTGGAAGTTCCTGGACTTTAAAATAACTTCTTGCATTCACTGTTTTTTTTTTTTTTAAGCTGAAGGTATATGAAGCTTGTGGATTAAATAAAACATTTCTAAATTTCAAAGAT